>PVJX010007193.1:0-72554 GCA_004027295.1 Dolichotis patagonum | reverse complement strand
AGAATCAATAACTGGGACCACATCTTATTAAAGAGTTTCTGCATGTCAAAAGAGGTTTCCAGCAGAGTGAAAAGAAAACCCACAAATTGGGAAAAAATCTTCATGGACAGCGCCTCAGACAAAGGACTTCTGTCTAGAACTTATAAAGAATTAAAAAAAATCAGACCCTCGAAATTCAAAGACCCAATCCAAAAATGGGTATCTGAAATGAATACACAGTTCTCAGATGAAGAAATATGAATGGCAAATAAATACATGAAAAAATGTTCATCATTAGTCATGAGAGAAATGCAAAGTAAAACCACACTGAGATTCCATCTCACTCCAGGAAGAATGGCCAAGATAGAAAACACTACCAACAACAAGTGTTGGAGAGGATGTGGGGAAAAAGGAACTCTTCTACACTGTTGGTGGGAGTGTCGATTGGTGCAACCACTGTGGAGGTCAGTCTGGAGATTCCTCAAAAAGCTGGGTTTGGAAGTCCCATTTGACCCAGCTATTCCGCTTTTAGGCATATTCCCAGAAGAACTGAAAACATCATACCACAGTGATATATGTGCACCCATTTTTATAGTAGCACAATTTGTAATAGCCAGATCTTGGAATCAACCTAAGTGCCCATCAACTGAGGAATGGATAAAAAAGTTGTGGCATTTTTATACAATGGAGTACTACTCAGCTATAAAGAATGATCACATCGAGATATTTATAAATAAATGGACATGACTTGTGACCATTCTCTTAAGTGAAATAAACCAAACTCACAAGGGTAAATACCATATAGTCTCCTTAGTATGAGATTTGAAAAGAGTATATAAGACTGTATGGTAAGCATGAGTCCCCATCTCATAGCTTTGAAGTCTTTCAAAGTTTTCAATGATCAGTTGGAATGGTTTTATCCCGTTTTGTTTGACTATATCATATGTGATGATATGAACAGCTGTTTTGAAGAAAACATTATGACAACTATTGCTGATTTATTACCATCCTTCTTAGAAGTCCTACCATGCTTTTTTTTTGTTCTACTACCATTGGTTCTATTTATCACATTGTGTCTTATTGGAATTTAAATATGTATGATAGTTCAAACAAAATTTTTTTTATCAAAAATGAGATATTATAGTACCCATTGATCATTTTCTGTTATTCGGTTCAGAAAGCCCTGTAATTCTTTCACTCTATGCATGGCTTTATACTATCGTGTTATGTTTGATATTATTGTATTTGAAACTATGCTCAACTATAGCAGAGTAAGTGATATGGTGGTAGCTACTGTAGATGTCCAGTTGTCTTAATGTAAAGTACTGTGTTGCCTATGTTGTCCTGTTCTGATCTGCTCTATACTGCCCCCTTTTGTTTTATTCTCTTTCAAATTAAAAACAAAAAACCACACTGAGATTCCATCTCACTCCAGAAAGAATGGCCAGGATAGAAAACACTACCAACAACAAGTGTTGGAGATGCTGTGGGGAAAAAGGAACTCTTCTGCACTGTTGGTGGGAGTGTAGACTGGTGCAACCACTGTGGAGGTCAGTCTGGAGATTCCTCAAAAAGCTGGGTTTATAAGTCCCATTTGACCCACCTATTCCACTTCTGGGCATATTCCCAGAAGAACTGAAAACATCATACCACAGTGATATATGTGCACCCATGTTGATAGCAGCACAATTTGTAATAGCCAGATTCTGGAAACCACCTAAGTGCCCATCAACTGAGGAATGGATAAAAAAGTTGTGACATTTTTATACAATGGAGTACTACTCAGCTATAAAGGATGATCACATTGAGATATTTATAAATAAATGGAAACGACTTGAGACTATTCTCTTAAGTGAAATAAACCAAACTCACATGTGTAAATACTGTATAGTATCCGTAGTATGAGAGTTGATGAGAGTATGTAAGATTTTATGTTAAGCATGAGTCCCAATCTCATAGCTTTGAAGTCTTTCAATGTTTTCATTCATCAGTTGGAATGGTTCTACTCTGTTTTGTTTGACTATATCATGCGTGATGGTATGAACAGCTGTTTTGAAGAAAACAAAACATTATGACAGCTATTGCTGATTTAATATCATCCTTCTTAGAAGTCCTACCATGCTTCTATTCTTCTAGTACCATTGGTTCTATCTATCATATTATGTCTTATTGGGATTTGAATATGTGTGATAGTTTAAACCAAATTTGTCTATCAAAAATGAGATATTATAGTACCCATTGATCATTTTCTGTTATTTGGTTCAGAAAGCCCTGTAATTCTTTCACTCTTTGAATGGCTTTATACTGTTTTGTTATGTTTGATATTATTGTATTTGAAACTATGCTCAACTATAGCAGAGAAAGAGGTATTGTGATAGCTACTGTTAATGTCCAGTTGTCTTAATGTAAACTACTGTGTTGCCTATGTTGTCCTGTTCTGATCTGCTCTGTACTGCCCTCTTTTGTTTTATTCTTTTTAAAATAAAATTTAAATAAAAGAAAAAAATTAACTATTTATTAACCATTCTCTTGTTATCAGAGTCTATGCAATTTTTGCAATCACTTTATAATTTTCTATATAAAAACTGTACTATAAACTGTATAATTTTCTATATATAAACTGTACTAACTGTATATATAAACTGTACAAAACAAATCTATATTTTACTAATTGAAAATTTTGATTTCTATTCTGTAGATACTAGCATTACCACTATCCTGATACCAGAAATACTGATGCAAAAATATGGTTTAATTAAATTCTGATAGTCCAATTATTACAGTAAGTTATTATAAGAACTGATTTCTGCTCATTGTATTTTTCTGATTACCTTTATTGCATTTCTATTCTACTAGTTTCAGAATTTTTTTGAAGTATGATGCTCATTTTGAAGTATGATATTTATTTTTGATTTACGTGAGTGAAAATCACCTAGCTTTAATATATATGATTTAATTGATATAAATGAATTTAATATTTGCATGACTTTCATTGATTGCATACCATAAATGCTTTTAACTGGGTTGATTTTGCTTTATTTATCATTGTATTGTTTTCTCAATTTTTTTTAATGTTTTACTATATGAGTTTCAGCTTATGTACTGTCAGCTACTTCTAGGATTTGCATGTATTTGTTATCCTCATTACACATAATTG
The DNA here is from genome assembly GCA_004027295.1 of Dolichotis patagonum. Taxonomy (NCBI): domain Eukaryota; kingdom Metazoa; phylum Chordata; class Mammalia; order Rodentia; family Caviidae; genus Dolichotis; species Dolichotis patagonum. The sequence goes on along the minus strand of PVJX010007193.1, from coordinate 69,418 downwards.
TAGTCAAGAATATTAACAAGGTTTGAGAAAAAGGATTCCCCTTACCCTACCACTTGCATGTTGAGGCCTTTTGCTATTTTATTTTTAAATTATCACTTTTTGAAATGTGAACAACAATGAAGCTTAGTAACTTTTAATTTATCCTGTCAACATCATTTTTCATATTTCAGGACTGTTTTTAAATTTTCAAAAATACATTGTCTATAAATGTGATATGATAAGAATATTCTGACCCAAACTTGTTTTTAAAAATGACCAGATATGGCAGCCTATGCCTATTTTCCCAGCAATCTGTGAAGCTGACACAGATACAAGTTTGAGGCCAGTGTGGGCAGTGTAGCAAAGTTAAAACCCTGTCTCAAAATTAGGAATAAAATAAACATGATTGTGACTTTCCTAGATTATTTAATCCCCAGTAGTATACAACACACACACACACACACACACACACACGATAAATAATTACTTTAGTAAAACAAAATTAATGATATACTGAATTTAGGGTCCGGGATATAAGTTTAGAGGTGGAGAATACAACTCAGAGACACAGCACCTGCCTGGTAAGCACGAGATCATAAGTTTGATTCCCAGTGCCAAGAAAAAAAGAATAAAAGAAGAGAGAATGAAGGAGAGAGAGAGAGAAAGAGCAAGAGAGAAAAGCATAATCTAATTGCCTATGTATGCGATTTGTGTACCTTTATGAATATTTTTTAAATGCATATATAATTGACCTAGTTAAGAGCAATGTTAAAATGATAACATTTTTCCTTACATTAATTTCCAGGTAATTTACATTCAAGTCCTTAAGTAAAATGGAATAAAACATTGTTTCTGTGTTGCTCAAAACTCTAATCTTCTAGATAAATTTGAAGGAATTTTTTTCATTAAATTTGTCTCAATTTTATCCTACATTTTATAGGTTTTTTAAAATCTTACTTTCATCCTAGTTTGTAAATGGTTATAGGCTTCTTGTGAGTTCTTAAAATGTAACCAGTATTAACAGAGTTGATCTGAATATGCATTAATGTATTCTTATCCAACCACATCATAATTAAAAAACATTTTATAGATTTTAAAAAGAAATCTCATATGTGAATAATGATGTGGAAAAATGAAGTAACACTTTTTGAGCTTAACTGTTGATTTTTTTTTAAAAAGTAATGGTTTGAAAATAAAATAAAAGAAGATCCAAAAATGGAAATAGGGCAAGAGGAAAACATTTTTGTCTACAGTTTTGCTAATGTTCTTGGTTAGTTGAATGTATACCACATGAAGTCATCTTTTGAAATTCTTTGAAATATATAAAGTTTATCTCACCTCATTACTTGAAATATGTTGTTTCAACTTTTGTTGTTCAACAGAAGAGAATATATTAAAAGTAATTTGAGTATTTCAAATGCTCTATAGTTGAACTGAAAAATTAGATTGAAATAGCTCAGACAATATACAATTTTTCCAAATATTTTTACACAATTTGGGAACAAAAGAGTAAAGAAATTTAAGTTAAGAAAAAGGCCTAATTAATATATAGGTGACATGGGAAATAGAATTCCTATGGTAAAATTTTTGAAGTGTTAGAAGTATTTATAATAATTGATATGTATTCTATTGTACTATTTATAGAAATTATATTTAGAAATTACATTAGACCATTATTAATAATTTTGTTAGGTGAGTAGTAGCAGTGATTATTTATGAGGTATGTGTAAATTTTGCTTAAGGAAGTCTCAAGATAAAGGACAATTTTTAGTAAGTATGTTTTCTGTGCTGCTGAAAACACACTTTACTTCCTTGCATGTTCCTATCTGGTAAGGCAGAGAAAACAAGCTTATAAGCACAAGAAATTGATAAATATTCAAACCAATATATAATGTGGTAGGATAAAGTAACCAATGAACCCCAAGATAACACAAAAATAGCTGAAGAATCATTTTTTCCTCAAATATGGGAAGCTGTTTTATATTGTTGTATCTGTATTCAGAGATATAAGAACTTTTCAGATAATTTTTGTTATCACTCTGTGACAATTTTGCCTGAGAAGTTTTGAAAGTCATTAGAACAGGAATGCAAGCCAACAGAATGACTTTTAGTTATAGTGTCACTTCGGTGGTATACACGTGATGAAAGAGATTATGAAACAATATTTAGTTCCTAAATCACACATGCACGGGGCTTTTCATTTTTAACAGCTATTGAGAGTTTTTAATTATCTAAACAATACGGAATTGGTCTGGAAATTTCAAATAAATCCTAAATCATGTTCTCAGAAATAACATTCAAACAGGAAGACACTGATTACCCACTGGTGGCAATCAAATCTTTTTTGTGTTCTTGACACAATTTTGAATATAAGAATTTGAGTGGTAAAATTGAAAGAATTAAAAGATTCAAATGTAGCACAAAAGAAGCCAGCATTAATTACAGTAGAATTAACCACCAAAATAAAACATGTCTTTTCCTATCAAGCCATCGAAGTTAATGCACTATTATGTGCTTGGTTGCACTTCAACCTTATATGTCACTGCTTGAATTAAGCCATTAAGCCGCCTAAAATCCTTAAAAGAAGGCTGGACTTCATATTGAGAAAGTTTGCCTTTCCTGACTAGGCAGAATTTATAAATGATTGCTAAAAGAGAGACAAATAACACAAAGCTAGTTGCCTTTTTTCTGATTTACATTTGGTTGAATATTCTTGTGCCAGGCACTCATTTGTCAGTGCAGGCAGCAGGACTTGTCTGAAGAGACTGACTTCCAGAGCACATATGAGCTGAAACATATTCCAGCCTTGGTCTTTGGCTGATTTCTGTGCTGCAAAACACAGCTGAATTATGGGAAACTGTCAAACCAACTTTAAAAAGTTAGATAGAACTGAAAAAAACCCTGACAGCATAGATTCGGACTGATTCAATTGAAGTGATATTAGAACAACAGATTCTCTAGCCTAAAGTAATATATGAAAGCCAAAAGGGTCTTGTCTTCCAGGCATGGAGCAAATGAAGGAGATTAGAACTCCTGCATGGAAAGATACTGCATAGACCTTCCAGGGTAAGATAATGCAACGTAAGTACCCACACTGTGTACAAAAGAAAAAAATTAGACTAGGAAATCACAGGTTTGGGACCCCTTCAGGGGTTAGCTTAACCTTGTCTTTCTTTCTTTAAATTGTTTATGGTGAGGATACATTTTAATAGAGTTTGATAACTTAGTGCTTTCTGTTTTCTTAGGCACTTCAGTATTTCACTTTATGAAAACAACTGCAGAAATCTCAAAACTGATACCTCAAAACCCCATCATCAAGAAATGATTAATGCTAATATTTGAGCTTATTTCATTTTTAAAATATTCACTCATTTTGTATAAAGATATTTTATGCTTTAAAATTAATAAATAAACAAGTATACAATAAAAAAATCTGTCTCTTATCCCTCCCCCATCACTCCTAGTATGACTTTCATCTGTGTGTTATGGAATGATATGGTCATATAGAACTTTAATAACTGACATATAAGCACTGGTGACATATAAGGAAGCTCTACTCCTTAACCCACTTCCAAGCAATCAGAAATATAGATAGTTTGAAGACTGAATAAGTTTGTTTCTGCCTGTGCATGCGTTTCTTGTGTTTTCTTTGTTTTTGTTTTGTTGTGGTATTTTTGATAACCAGTTGCATGGCATTCATTTGTTTGGAAATAATGACATTTATTCAGCTAGTCTCCCATTTTCAATTATTGTGGAAATATATACTGATAACCAACAATGTACATACATAATTGAATGCATTTAAAGTTAGAGATACCATCGTTGTTACATAAGGCATGTGTCCAACATTCTTGTCTTCTACAACAGCACACACTAGTAGCAAGATTTAAGAAAAACGTTAAAATTACACCACCCCAAAATTGCTCAACTTCTAGAGTGCTAAAGTAAAGATAACAATGCAAATACAGCAGTAATGCAATTTAAATATTTCCTAAAAATCCTAATTCTTAGGAAATACCTTTAATTATTAAAGGTCAGATAGCATGAGAACATTAAAAGGTTATCCAGAAATAACTGTGTCTATTCAGTCACTGAATAGTAAGAATATCATTTAAACATTGCAAGACAAGATAAAATGACATGCAGGATTAAGGTCAACGGGCAATATGCTTAGTCCTGTGTTTCTCCAGATGATGCTAGACTGTTTTGAATTCAGTTGCTGGTTTCTGATTGTATAAAATATTAATATGCTAGCACAGGGACCACAGTGACATCTGCATGACTCATAGTTTTCTAACGTAAATTGAATGTGAAAAATTTATTGTCAGCTAACATTTTATCATAATACATGATTAGATTTATTTCTATATAAATTAATTGAGATTAAGAAGTGTGGTTGTGTGATAGATAATATCCAAAATTCTATTACCATTGTGCCAAATTTCATTCCACCAGCAAGAATATAGGGTAATGTTATTTTTAACACAAACAAGAAAGCCTTATCAAGTATTTCATGCTTTGAAGAACACAGCTTGCAGGATATAACATGGAAAGTTCTCCAGCCTTTTCTGTTTTTTCTCCTTCATAATCTTCTGAAGATTTTTTGCACTGTTATCTGGAGGAAACTAATACTTAGAGGAATGCCCAAATCATACTCTTCACCTTGGTAAGTTGTTTCCCATTTCTGATACAAAGTTTGTGGAAATCCATTGACAGAGTGCTTTTCAGGTCTCAATTTTGAGTGTTCTGGAAGGTTCTTTTCTCTCTTTCAAGGAAAAATGGCATTTCAATGTATAAATTTATACCTTTATGAATATAGTCCAAAAGTTATGTCCTTTAAATATTTTGCCTTTTACCAGAAATGCATATTTAAGTTTTCTTTTAGCTCTTTTCCTTTTGTATTAGTTGTAAAAATTACAAAGTATATATGTTTAAATATACATTCATAGTATATATGTTTAAATTTACATTCATATATATGTATTTACACATATATATACACACAAAGGGAGACACAAACATGATGAAGATCACTTGGCTTCTAAGCTTTGAAATAACATAAAAAGCTACGTGAGTGTTTTTGTATAGGTCTTCTGATGAATACACTGCTTTCACCACATCCTGTAAGTTTTGGTATGCTCCTTGGCATTATCATTGAATTGTACAAATTGCGTAATTTCTTCTTTAATTTCATCTGTGACTCACTGGTTGTTCATTAGACTGTTATTTAGGGTCCATGTGTTTATGAAGTTCTTTTGGATTCTTTTGCTACTGAATTCCAATTTCATTGCTTCGTGGTCTGATAATATCATGGGATAACCTCCATTTCTCTGCACTTACCTGAGCACGTTCTATGAGGTAGCCTGTGGTCGATTTATAGTAAATCCCATGTGCAGCTGAGAAAAATGTGTATTCTGATGTTGTGGGATAGATATCTACTGAATTCATTTATTCAATGTTTGATCCAGTTCTAACATTTCTTTGTCAATTTTTTTTTCTAGTTGATCTGTCCATTTGTGACAGTGGGGTACAGAGGTTCCACAATATAATTGTATTAGCGGTTATTTGATTTCTCATGTACATTAATGTTTGTTTTATATAGCTGGGGACACAAGTATTTGTAGCATTTATATTTATAATTGTTATCTCTACCTCTTGGACCCTTTTCAAGGGTGTAGCACCTTTCTTTGTCTCTCTTATTCTCTTGTGCCTAGAAATTCAGTTTCTCTGCAAATAGAATAGCTACTTCTGCTTTTTTCCACGTTCCTCTCACATGGAGTATTGTTTACAACCATTTGACTTTCAATCTATGAATTTCTTTTTATAATTACATCTGTCATAGTTTGTTGTACGCAGCATATTATTAAATCTTGCTTTCTGGTCCACTCTGCCAGTCTGCTCCTTTTGATTGGTGAATTGAGACCATTTACGTTGATGGTTGTAACTGGTATGTATTGATATCTTTGTCATATTATTGTTCTGCTGTTGGCACCCTTTTACCCCTCTGTTAGGTTGCTTGCATTGTATGGTGGACTCATTCTGTTGGGGTTCTTGGAGTTGTGGTGCTTATCTTCTCTTTCTAGAATATCCTTCAGAATATTTTGGAGTGCTGATTTGGTCATGATTTCCTCAGGTATTCTTTGTCATGGAAAATACCTTATTTCTGCATCAATTTTGAAAGACAGTTTGTGCATTACATTGATCTGGTTTGGAAATTACCTTTGTTTAGTGCTTAAAATACTTCACTTCAAGCTGTCCTTGACTTAAGGGTTTGTGTTGAGAATTCTGTGATTCTGATGGGTTTTTCTTTTTATGATGTGTTTCTTTTGTCTAAGAGTTTTTAATGTTCTCTTTTGTAGAATTTCTGAAATCTAGATTATTATATGCTTGGTGCAGATTTTTTTTATAATGCCTAATTGAAGTTCTGTGTGCCTCACTTACCTGTATCTCAAATTGTTTTTCTTTGCTTGTAAATTTTCTGCCTTTACATTTATGAACAACTTTTTTTTATGTCATTGGCCCTATCTCCTGCTTTTTTTGTTGACTCTGATCAATTCTATGTTATCTTTCTTTTTGTCATCTGTTAGATGTTTTTTATTTCTCATCCCTTGTTATATTAAGAAAACTTTGATTTCATGATTGCTAATGTCAATCCTGTCTTCTCTATCTGATATTCTGTCCTCACACTGACTCATTCTTCTCTGTTTATCTTCGATTGAACTTTTAATCTCTGAGATAACTGAATCTGTTTTGTGGGTACCATTTATTTCCTGTGTTGGTCATTCATGGTTTCTGCCATTTTTTTTTACCTCCTTTATCATTATGTTTTAATCTATGTCTGCTCTAGAGTCCCTAAACGTATCTTTCATTATTATCACTATTTTTGTAGTTATTTGAGAATTATTTCTGATTTGATTTTTCTAGAGCCTCATTTATTTGCTTTGTTGCTACCACTTCAGAGAGAACAGATAAATGGCTTTCAACTTGCTCCACATCATTGCTCCCTGGGATAGCTTTTAGTGAGCTGGGAGTCTTGGGTTACATTTTAATTGTCTTCTCATTTTATTTATATCTATCTATATTATATATATTACATACATATATATGTATATATAATTTTTGCTTGCTTGTTTGTTTACTACCTGGGCTGATGTTTATAAATTGCTTATTGTGAGTAGCATTTTTGCTATATCTAAAACCCTTTGGAAATGATTACTTCTTTGAAATGTCTTCCAGATGTAGCTGGCTTTTGGGTTTTGAGTCTTTCCAAGATCCTTCCTCTTCGAATTATTGGGAATGAAAGCTGCCTACCTGACCCCTGGTTCTTTGACACTGATCTGTAATATAGTTTATGACCACTAAGCAGTATCCATCTTGGAATATTAGGAAGACCAACTGATTAGAACAATTGTGTCACCTAGGCTAAAATACTAAAATCAGCAATAACAATAGCATCAAACGCAGCCTAGAAAATGACATACTGTGGTAACTATTAATTTACCACCTTTAATTGTAGGAACTAGATCTGAGACTATATTAAAAAATCTGAGACAAAAGCCAAGAAACTGTATATGGTACATAAGCCCTCAGGATGGCAATTTTATCCTCCGGAGAAAATTTAAAAGGAGTTGGAGGAGAAACAAAAATAGAGGAGAAAGAGATTAGAAGCAATACTGGAGGATGAACAAACAATCAAAAAAATGTCCAAGGTGTATCTCTGCTGTCACTGGTGGACCAAGTGGGTAGACAGAGTCCAGATCCATGACGATTAATCCCAAGGAGCCACCCATAGTTTTGTGGTCAGGCGGTACAGAATTCCAGCACGCTTGCACCTGTATCTTTAGATCCACTGAAGTGTGGGCTGGTTTCTGGCTGTGAGGCTGGATGTCACGCTGTTCATTTTAAAACACTTGTGTGTTTCCTGCTGACTTGAACTCAGCTCCCTGTCAGTTTGAACTGGGCTCCTTGATCTCCTGCCTCCTTGAACTCGGCAGCCTCACTCTGCCACTGGGAGCTGCTAAATCTAACTTTAGGTTTTTGAAAGAAATTTCTCAGTTGTCCTTGGGATGGTCTGATTTTTCTGTAACTGACAGAAATAACTAAGTACAAAGAGTGATTCTTTATTTTTAAGTTGTTTTTACTCTATAACACTATTTTTGATAGCTAGTAAAACTAGCTGTCAAACTAGGTTTATTTTCCATTCATCAGTCAAATATTTACTTCTTAAAATCCATCCTTCTATCATTTTAAGAGTTAAAAATGCTCCCGCGGTATACACAGTTTGTTAATTCTAAAGAGCAATGGCTCCACTCTAACCATCGGTCAGTTATTGGCATTTTATTCTAATATAGATATCAAATTGATTGGTTTTTATTTGAATACTGTGCTCATATTAAAAATACATGGACTGTATTTCAATTTTTGGTTTATTTTCTTATTTTAGAATTTTGATATATTGCAAAATTGTTTATTAAAATTTTTTAAATAAAATCTAAAATTATTAGAAGTTTGTTTATCAATATTTTCTTAATGAATAGTAGTTGAGCAAGACGTATCAAGAATAAAGAATTTAAATATTTAGGGAAAAACTTGAGGATTTATCATTATATATTTTCAGTGCTATAAAATCAAAAACTCTTTAAAGTGGTCAAAATGATAATTTCTTAACTCTTAAATACAAAAGTGTTAGTATTTGAAATACTAAAATAAATTCAATATAATTGCTTGAAAAATAAATTCCATATAATTTAAATTGATGTCATCATCTAATAAAACCATAGTAAAATCCCACAGTTCAATATCTGAATGTCATGATTCTAAATGATCACAAGCAACAGGTATTAGTAAGCAAATTGAGATCTTGATAGTTTTCAATTATATAGTTGTATTCTGAGGCATGATCAAAGTTTTTATAATTCAAAAGAAGGTAGCAACAAAAAGATAGTCTCAGAATATCTGGTTATTGATTTCATTCCCATGGAATAGTTTTAGAAACACACTTTCATAAATATTTATTTTCAACATCTTATTTCTGGGGCAATGTTTTAACTTTTTCCAAATTTTGAGTATTAATTTTTATTTTATTCTCTTTAATATGGTCTTATCAAACTCTTAGTATATATTTTGCACTTCGCTGCCTCTTTGTACATTACTGTTTTAAATTGTACTCTGTCTCACAAATTTAATGTTATCCCTGTAATCTATATTTCATTATTTGTCTCTCACACAGAGGTCAGCATACAGGAATAATATAATCATATTTGCAAATCATTAATCAACTGGCCACATATTTTTATATTAGCTGCTGAAGAACTCCAAGATTTTCATAAATGTATTCTGTATTAAATCTGCTCTCTCACTGTGATTTGTCTAAATCTGAAAGTTTATGTTGATGATTCTGACATGTCATTTCAAAATCTGTTATTTTTTAATCCTTGTCATTTTGTTTAGCTAATAGTAAAAATACAAATAACAATTTAGTGTACATATTAAGTAAAATCTACCTTATATCTTTAATCTATGTTGTTTTTAAGACACAGTTTCCTCTTTAGAAAAGCATTTTCCAGTCCAAAACAAAATGACTCTTTAAGTGGTCCCAAATGGCTTGACAAGCATGTTTAGGATGTATCCAAAGAAATATTTTGATGGCATGGCTTATTCTCTGCATCATAAGTCATGTACTCAAATTCACTCAAAAGCCTTCTAAAAACTTTGTGATAGAAAATCCCTATGATGAAAATAGTTTTAATCCATTGTCTTCAACCATGTTATTCATCACAGCAGAGATACTTTTAGACAATGGTCCTCTTTTATATAAAAATGTACTAGATAAGATCTGTGTATAATGCACAAAGAGAACAAGTTAGAGCATGTAAAGCAATATTATTCAGATGAACTATTAACTGATAATTGTATTAATGTGTGCTATATTTGGTTTAGCTTCAATTGACAAATTTTTTAATTTAAGTTCATTAGTACATTTTAGGTGTACATAATGATTATATTCACAGGAAATTTTTACCTGTACATGATGTATTTTGATAATTTTTTTCTCAACTTCTTCCTTCAACTCTTTTTCCCCTATTTACAAATATTTGCTTCCATTTTATCCCTTTTTTAAAGTCATTTTTTCCTTTCTTTCCTTTCCCTCTTTCCCTTCACTAGTTCTTTTTTCTTCTGAACAATTTCTTCACATTTCACAATATCTATTGTACATTTTATCTACTCTTTCAATTCCTCACATGAGAGAGAAAATGCAATATTTACATGTGAGTGTGACTTATTTCACTTAAGTATATAATCTCAAATTGCATCTATTTACCTAGACATATCTGAAGTTTATTTTTCTCTATGGCTGATAGTACTCAATTGCATAAAACAATCATTTTTAACCATTCCTCAGTTGATGGACATTTGGAGTGTTTCCCAGATTTAGCTGTTATAACATGTACTGCTATAAACATGAGTGGCCATATGTTCTTGTGGTACGATGCTTTTAATTCTTCTGGGAAGATACCCAGAAGGTATACAGCTGGATAAAGTGGCATCTCTATTCATCTTTTTGAGGAAACTCCTCACTGATTTCCTTACCAGTTGGACCAGTCTCCACTCCCACCAACAGCGGAGAAGGTTTCCTTTCCCCACAGCTCCTCCAGCGTTTGTTGTTGGCTGATTTCTTGGTGGTTGCCATTCTTTCTCGAATGACATGGAATCTCAGTTTATTTGATTTGTATCTCTCACCTGATGAGTAATTTTGAATATTTTTTCATATTTCCTTTCCATTTGTATTAGCTCATTTGAGAAATGTTTGTTTATCTCAAATGTCCATTTTGGATTAAGTCTAAATTTCAGAAATTTGATTTTTTTTAGTTCTTTGTATCAACACACAGGGTGACAAATATTTTAGTCATTTGTCACTCAGACAAATGAATTCAATTGGAAATTGATAATAAATCTGTTTACTGATTCTTCGATGTTTACTTTCTCTACTTACTAAATACTGTCTGAAAAATTAAGAGAACAAAACTGATTTCTGAGTGTCTGATAATGAAAATGTATTATGTACCAAAATTAGTATCACTGAAAACTAGTCTAACTAGGTACTTTATATTCGTGAAGTATAGATAATATCACAATGAATAATTACTAAGGTTTTGATACTTCTTTTGATTTAAAAAATAACATCATTTCAGTGGAAGCTTTGGTAGGTAGTATAAAAGTCATGGACTAGAATTTTATTTTTTTTAAATGTATTACCCCTGAAAATAGAATTTTGGCTTTTTATTTGGAACAGGAAGCCAAAGATTATATTTTTTCATTAAAATGTTTCTTTTATAATCACTTCTTATGGGAATGAAAAAAATTGTATTAGAACACAGTCCAATAAATACTGGATTAGGGATGACACATTTTAAGAAGAGATTGACAGACATTTGATTTTTTATGTCTGAAAATCCTGTCAACACCGGCAGATTTTGGCCTCTACATGGTCTCTGGGCTGCAGTCAGAGCCATCTGTCTGAGTGGCAAACTGCCTATTCATAAATTAGTTGGACCATTTCATCAGGGCAGAAATGCCAAAGAATTATAACTGCAAAAAGCAGATTATATATTTCACCAACTGCTGCTGCATCTATAGAAAACTCATGTTTCCTTCTATATTTTTGTCACACAAGAAAAGGCCATCTACTCTACTGGAGGCGAGGCCCTAAATAAAGGCATGACAGAGACATTTCATGTTACCAGAAACATTTTTAGAAGGATCCATATTGAACAACAAGGAATAGTCAGGAATGATTTGCTAGCAGGACACATGAAATCTAAGAATAGACAATCAGACAGACAGAAAGGGACTTTAGTGTGGCACTTGTCTATTCAACAATAGTCTCTTTACCCATCAGTAAATTCCAAGAATTATAATACATTTCTTAAAAGTGGGAAAAGGAAAAGGAATTTTCTCTGTTTAAGTATGTATATGTGTTCAATACTTCTGAGAATGTTTCATATTAACAATTTACTGGAAGCAAGTCACTCTACTTCACTATAGTTAAATAATGTTCTATCATCTAATATAAGATGTCTATCATTTACAGTTAATTTTTAAATTCTAACAGTCACCTGGGTGAATTCATAGAAAAGTTGGGTTTTTCAGCGTGTCTTCCTAGTAAATAAGGGATCACTGACATTTTAATTTAAATAGTAAGTATGCCAAATTTTAACAGTTTTATTTACTTTACTTATACAAAATACATTTACTTCCTAATAAAGTGAATTAAAAATGTTTTGAAGTATTCTATAAATGTTGCTTTAAATGTTTTGGTCATTACTTTATAATTAATTTTGTATTTTCATGCTGAAAATCTTCTGAACATAGTCTATTTCTGTCAATCTCTGAATGCAAAGTATTTACAGCTTTTCAAACATAACAACATAACATAACAAACACATAAATAAGGCTCCTACCACTTGTATAAAAAAGAGAGAGTTTCAAAGTTGATTATGGAAGAAAGATTGGCAGGGTTTGCAAATTTCAGAGTGTTATTTACTGACAAGCATTACATTTTGTGTATTATGGACAATACAATAGCATAAGAATGCTAACTGGAAAGAACGAAGATAGTAGATATAATTTGTCATATATTACAAACACTTGTGGCATTAGTCCATAATGAAGTGTTCAACTCTCGTGATTATGAGACCTCTAATTCCTCTCCAACATCAGTCTAATTTCTACATTTTTGTCATTCTACTTTTTTTATTGACAATGTTTTCTGTAAGGAAATAAGATGTATGAGCATTGTGGAGTCAGCAGAAACTTTACACTCTACCTTTTAAAAAAAAATTAGAAACTTTCCTACTTTCAGTTACCCTGAAGTTTTCATTTAATAAAATAATGAACCTGAAATATGAAACCAATAAATTATAAAGGCAATTTATGACTCACCCTCTGACTCTCTTCTAGCTGTGAACCTGTTCATTGTAGAATGAATATTTTAACATATAAACTACTGATGCCAAATTCTGCATGCAAATCCCAAAATATGCATCATGTATTTGGTTATTAAAATCTTTTTCATTCCTGGACATTTCTGAATAACTCATTACATTTTAAAACTTTTAAAATTTTAAAGTGTGAAAGACACAATCATAAGGCCTTACATTTCCATACCTCATAGACAAGATGGAATTTATTAATAACATAAAAAATGTGTAATTCACCAATAAGAGAATAAATGAAGTTTTATGAGATTCACAAGAGGTAATGTAGATATTCTGGTGAAAGAAGGAATACTAAAAATTTAATGTGAAAGTTGCATTTGATTTGGGTTTGGAGTAAGAATTTGGAAAATATAACAGACAATACCTAAAAGGAAGGATAGAAATGTTAGCAGAAGTCTCCAATTGTGACCCTACAGTTAAACATCAAGAACACCATCAAAAGTGCGATTTTTTTCTAACACTGGGTAGGGACTGTTACACTCATGAACAGAGACCAATATTGGGACATAATGAAAATGATACACTGAATATTAAGGTAGGAACACAAATTTCAAATTTAAAAATATTATTTTATCATCTTTAGCCACAGAACGTAACTACACAAGTGTTCCGTGTGACTATTTTACTGGAAGAAATTAACAAAACTACTAACCTAGCTCAGCTCTGTACTAGGGTGACCTTAATCCCCATAGCATCTACCAAGCAGAAAATAAGCATGCCTTAGTCAGAGTGAATGCGTTTCACCTCAGGAAAGCTTTTTCTGTTTTGTCTCGAGAATCCAATGTTCCTCATTCAATATAAAATTATAGGAAGCATGAAAATGTGTATGAAACTTCAATCCCTTTTTGAGATACAAAGCAAAAAATGAAACCAGACATAAATAGAGTTAGATGTTGTACCTGTGAAATACATTTCAGTAACTATTATCAATATGATAAAGGCTCTTTTGGAAAAGTGATAAAATATTAATTATTTGATAGAAAATTCTGAGAAATACAGAAAAATTAAAAACAAATAACCATGCTAGACCTTAAAGTTATGATAAAAAATAAATATTATGGAAGATTTTAAATTTTTTTATTTTTTTATCTTAAAAGAGGGTAAAACTAAACATAACAAAGCAGAACAAAGCAGATCAGAAGAAAACAATGTAAGTGACATAGATTTCAAAGCAGGATAATAGGATATCTACCATAGCTACCGTAATGTAATGTCTTTTGTTTTCTTCCAAATAATTGTCCATATCTTCACACCCAGTGAATTCATAAAAAACAAAATATCATTAAACTGATCAGAACAGAGTGATGAAGGCATAATAGGCCTTCAAAACCAGGCAATAAGAAAATCAACAATGGCTGAGGTAATGTCTTTTCTTCTCGTTCAAAATAGCTGTCCATATCTTCATGTATGTTAAAATTAAACAATACAAAACAGGCTAAAACCACTCTGAACAAAGAATAATAGCATCACTGGATTTCACAGCATGATGATACAGTATCCACAATGGATACCATAATGTCTCTTTTTCTTCAAAGTATCTGTTCAATTCATCATGCATAATATAATCAATTCTCATAAACTGTTTAGGAGAAGTTCTATGCATGTGTAAACCTCTAAATGTATACCTATCTTTTCTGCTTTAGAGGGAAAAACAAACCACAACAAAACAAATTACTAGAAAAAAACATAAAACAAAAAAGACAAATAAACAATATTAGCAAAGAGCCCAAAACAATGACAATATAGGTCTTTCAAAGCAAGGTGGTAGGTGCATCACTAGGACTGTTATTTTACTTGTTTTTCAAGAGTTTCGCAGATCACCAGACACTAACATGCAAAATTGTTCCAATCCTATGGATGTTAGCTATTTTGTTCCAGCAATTTACAGAATTTGTAGCACAGTCATCTAAGCTATCCTAAGTGTGATTATACAATTTTAGATATTTTTCTTTTCCCTTCCTTTTTCTTTTTCCACCTTTTCCCTGAAACATTTTTTTCTCTTGAGCAGATTCTTATCCTTTCACTGCATTTATTAAGCTTTTTGTATCTTATGTACTCTTACCATTTTTTACACTAGGGTGACAATACAGTATTTACATGTGAGCTTGATTTATTTCACTTTTGTATGGTCTCAAGTTGCGTCCATTTATTTATCAATATCTCAGTGTGATCATTCTTTATAGCTGAGTAGTACTCCATTGCATAAAAGTACCACTTCTTTTTTATCTATTCCTCAGTTGATGGGCATTGTTGTAGTCAGGAATTGTACCGAGAACAATTAAAATCAGGACATGGAGTTTATAATATTATTTTTATGATGGTCACCCAGAGTTAACACAAGAAAATGCAGGAAATCTTAGATATTCACAACACCAACGACATAGGATATTTAGCCAAGGGCCTAAATCCCATAGCAATGCCCCACATGAGTCCAGATGAAGACCCAGAGCTCATGACAATGCCTTCCATGAGTCCATCTGGAGGTCTAGAGTCCACGAGAAGGACTCATACGAGTCTCTTTTACGGATCCTTGTGGGGAAGGCCCACAGGTCAGCGGTGGAAACTAGGAAGTCTATGCCAGCAGGGTGAAGGAGCTGTGCTGATAGGTTGAGGGTTCTACGCTAGAGCCGAGAAGTGACACTCACAACAAACACTACGGCTGTCCTGAAAAGCACCACAGCCATCCTCAGCAACACAGAAGCCCCGAGCTCCTCCGCTGACAAGCACAGCCGAGTACATGCCAGGAAGCCAGTGTGTCGAGTCCATCCTGGAGACCAAGCAGCACATGTCTTCCCCTCCGGAGCCAGGAATCAATGCTTGATGTGAGGACCAGAGCTTCTCTAGGAGAACCTAACGGCTCAAACAGCAACACATAGGAGAACTCACAACACCTCAACATCTCAATGCCATAATGCCTTAACGTTCCAATGCTCTCTCCTTCTCCTTCTCCACATCTCCATTTATGCTGGCAACCTTCCTAGGTGAAACATCTCTGCTCAGCACCACACTGCTGTAATCCAGCTGGCTTTAAGTTGACAGCCAACTCTCAATCCATAACATGCATTTAGGTTGTTTCCAAGATCTGGCTACTACAAATTGTGTTGCCATAAACATGGGTGCACGTATATCACTGTGGTATGATGTTTTCAGTTCTTTGGGGAATATGCCCAGAAGTGGCATAGCTGGGTCAAATGGGACCATCAATCCCAACTTCTTGAGGAACCTCCAGACTGACCTGCACAGTGGTTGCACCAGTCTACACTCCTACCAACAGTGTAGAAGAGTTCCTTTTTCCCCACAGCCTATCCAGCATTTGTTGTTTGTAGTTTTCTTTATCCTGGCCATTCTTTCTGGGGTGAGATGGAATCTCAGTGTGGTTTTAATTTGCATTTCTCTAATGACCAATGATGCTGAACATTTTTTCATGTATTTATTTGCCTTTTGTAGGTCTTTATCTGAGAACTGTGTATTCATCTCAGATGCCCGTTTTTGGATTGGGTCTTTGAATTTTGGGGATTGATTTTTTTTTAAATTCTTTATATATTCTAGGCAGAAGTCCTATGTCTGAGGGACAGTTCACTAAGATTTTTTCTCAATTTGTAGGTTTCTTTTCACTATGCTGGAGGTTTCTTTCCATATGTAAGAACTCTTTAGTAAGATGTGATCTCAGTTATTGATTCTGGGAAGTATTTCCCATGTGGTTTGATTTATGTTCATGAATTCTCTACCTACCTATATATGTTCAAGATTTCTACCACCTTTGTTTTCCAACAGACTTATTGTTTCCATTTTAATATTTAGATGTTTGATCCACTTAGATTTTAGTTTAAAACCTGGTGATAGGCATGGGTCTAGTTTTCGTTTTCGGCAAAAGAAGAGGCAATTTTTCCAACACCATTTATTAAAGAGACTATCTTCATTCCAGTTGACATGTTTGGCCCCTATGTCAAAGATAAGGAGGCTGAATGTGTTTGAGGTTGTAGTTGTATCTTCTAATCTAGTGCTTCTTCAAGCCTTTTTTTTATACCATGCTGATTTTATTACAGTATCTTTATAGTGTAACTTCAAGGCAGGGATTATGATGACTCCTGCCTTGCCTTTGTTGCTTAGAATTACCTTCACTATTCTAGGACTCTTCTTGTTCCAGATGAATTTTAGGAATTATTTCTCTAGATCTCTGAGGTATGCTAGTGCTTTTTTGATTGGAATTGCATTAAATCTGTGTAACAGTTTTGGAAGAATGACAATTTTCACAATATTTGTTCTTCCTATCCATGAACAAGGGTTGTCTTTCCATTTTCTGAGGTCTTCTTCAATTTCTTTTTCAGGGTATTATAATTTTACTTGAATAAATCATTACTTCTTTTGTTACATTGATTCCTAAGTATTTCATTTTCTGGATGCTATTGTGAAGGGTGTGGCTTGTCTTATTTCTCTATGGGTGATTTTTTTGTTTGTGTATAGGAATGCTATTGTTTTTTGAGGGTTGACTGTGTATGCAGTTACAGTACTGAATGTATTTATTATACCTAGGAGTATTTCAATGGAGTTTTGGGAGTCGTCTATGTAGAGTATCATGTCATCTGCAAATAATGATAGTTTAACTTCTTTTCCTATCCTTACTCTTTATATTTCTCATTCTGTCTAATCGCTCTGCCTACTTTTTCCAGCACTATATTGAATAGCAGTGACAATAATGGACATCCTTGTCTTGTTCCTGATTTTAGGGTAAAGGCATTCAGCTTTTGGCCATTTAATATGATGCTGTCTGTTGGTTTGTCACAGATGGCTTTTATCATATTCAGAGTAAAGACCATCTATTCCAATTTTCTGTATGGTTCTTATCATAAATAAATGTTGGAACTTATCAAAAGCTTTTTCTTATTATGTGATTCTTATGATCATGTAATTCTTATTTTTGGCCTTATTGATATGGTGGATTAAATTTATTTATTTGCATATGTTGAGCCATCCCTGCATTCCTGGGATGAATCCCACTTAGTCATGTTGTATAAACTTCTTGATGATTTACTGCATTCTGTTTGCCAAAATTTTATTGAGAATTTTTGCATCTATGTTCATTAGGGAGAGTGGCCTGTAGTTTTATTTTTTGGTTGGGTCTTTCTCAGGTTTTGATATTAGAGCAATATTTGCTTCCAGGAAACAGTTAGGGAGAATTACTTCCTCTCAATTTCATTGAAGAGTTTGAGCAGTGTCAGCATTAAGTCTTCTTTAAATTTCTTATAGAATTCCACAGTGAATCCATCTGGACCTGGGCTTTTCTTTGTTGGTAAGGATTTAATTACATTTTCAATTTTGTTAATTGAAATTCAGTTATTCAGGAGTTTTACATCTTCTTGGCCCAGCTTTGGTAATTCATATATTTCTATGAACCTATCCATTTCTTCTGTGTTATCAAGCCTATGAGAGTAGAGTTTTTCAAACTAATGATTGATGATCTTCTGTATGTCCACAGGGTCTATAGTGATTTCACCCCTTTCATTCCTTATTTGAGTTTTTTCTTCCCTTTTTTAAAATAAGATTGGCTAGTAGCTTATCAATTTGATTTATTCATTTGAAGAAGCAACTCTTTGATTCATTGATTCTTTGTATTGTTTCCTAGTCTCTATTGCATTGATTTCTTCTCTAATCTTTATAATTTCCTCCCTTTTTTGGCTTTGGGCTAGACTTTTTCTTCTTTTCCTAGATGTTTGAAGTGTAGCATCAGGTTGTTTATTAGTGTTTGTTCTGTTTTCTTGATGTGGGAATTTACCATATTAAATTTTCCTCTGAAGATTGCTTTCATTGCATCCCACAGGTTCTGGTAAGTTGTATTTATATTTTCATTTGCTTGTAGATATTGTTTAACTTCTTTTTTTTAGTTTCCTTTGTGACCTACTGATTGCTCAGGAGTATATTATTCAATTTCCATGTGTTTGTGGGGCTTTTGCAGTTTCTTTTATCATTAATTTCCAGTTTCATAGCGCTATGATCTGAAAAAATACATGGGATAATTTCAATTCTTTTTCATTTACTTAAGTATGTTCTGTGGGATATTATATGGTCTATTTAAGAGAACATCCCATGTACTGCTGAGAAGAACATACATTCTGATGCTGTTGGGTATAAAACTCTGTATATGTCCACCAAGTCCATTTGTTCACAGATGTGATTCAGTTTTGTTATTTCTTAGTTGATTTTTCTGTCTAGTTGATCTGTCCTTTTGTGTCAATGGCATGTTAAAGTCTCCAGTTTTCATTGTGTTATTGCTTATGTGATTTTTCATTTCTGTTAATATTTGTTTTACATAGCTGGGTGCTCCTGAATTTGGTGCATATATATTTAAGATTGTTATCACTTCCTTTTGGATTTTTCCCCTAACTAGTACGTAGTGACCTTCTTTGTCCCTTGATGATTCTTGGTTTGAAGACCACATTGTTTGCAAACAGAATAGCTTGCTTGTGGGGTGGTTCCTGTTGCATAAAGTATTGTTTTCCATCCTTTGACTTTCAGTCTATGAATTTTGCTTTTGGATGAAATGGGTTTCTTTTATATAATATAAGGTTGGATGTTTTTTTGTGGATCCATTCTGCCAGTCTGTCTCTTTTAATTGGTGAATTGATGTCATTTACATTAATATTATATATATATATATTTTATATATATATATATTATATATATATAGGTTTACTTTTTATCTGTTATCTTTCTGCTGTTGATTCTTTACCTTTAAAGTCTGTTTAATTGTTTGTCTTGCTTAGTGGTTTTTTCCTATGCCTATTTAGAATGTCTTTCAATATTCTTTGCAGGGTTTTTTGGTGGTCATGAAGGTCTTCAGCTGTTCTTTGTTGTGGAAGTATCTTATTTCTCCATCCATTTTGAAGGACAGTTTTGCAGGGTACATCAATCTCAGTTGGAAGTCATTTTCCTTTAGGATCTTAAATACTTCATTCCATGCTCTTCTTGACTTCATTGTGTGTGTGTTGAGAAGTCTGCTGTGATTCTGATAGGCTTTCCTTTATAAGTGATCTGTCTCTTCTCCCTAACAGCTTTTAATAGCCTGTTTTTATGTTGGATTTCTGGGATGTTGATTATTATATGTCTGGGTGTAGTCTTATTTTGGTTATAGCTATTTGGAATTCTATATGTTTCACTGATCTGTATATCAGTTGCCATTCTCATGTTTGTGAAATTTTCAGCTATTACTTCCATAAATAGTCTCTTGATATCATTTGTGTTGTCACCATCTTTTTTGCTTATACCTATCAATCTTATATTGTTCTTCTTTGCATCATCTTATAGTTGTTGAATTGTTATTTCCTTATTCCTTGTTATTTTTAAAAGATCTTTCCTTTCTTGTTCACTAGCTGCAATCTTGTCTTCGAGGTCTGAAAGTCTATTTTCACTTTTATTGAGGTGGTTTTGCCAACTTTTGATGGAATTTTTGATTTCTTGTATATCTCTTTGAATCTGCTTCATGTATTCTGTTTGTTTCTTATATTGTTCATTCAAGGTTTCCATCTTTTTGCATTGTTCCTCTAATTTTTAACTCTGTCTTCTTCATATGTGTTTAGAATTTCTTTCATTGCATTTATCATTTCTTCTTTTACCTGGGTGGTTATTTCTGGTCTGAGTTCTTTTATAGCTTCCTGGAGTTGTTTCTTTACTTCAGTTGCTATCATTTCAGGTGTATGGGTTACATTTTCTTTTATGTTCATGTCTCCTAGGCTTGCTTGGGTTCAGCTGGTGATTTGAGATTGCATTTTTCTCTTTCACTTTGTCATTTTCCTATATTTCTGGGCTCTGAGTGATGTTCCAAGGCTTCCCCATGCACTGGAGAGTACCTCGTGCAATTCTAACTCCCGTGGAGGGATACAGGCAGCTGTCCACCTTCAGGGGTCACTGGGTGTGGCTCAATTGGGCCTTCAGGGACCTCTGGTGTGGCCTCTCATTATTTGGGAGGTGGGGTGGGGAAGTGCTAGAAATCACCTCACACAGGAGTCTGAATGCAGGCAACTGTCTGCACCCAGGGCTTGCTGGGCATGGCCCAGTTAGGCCTGCAGGGACTTCCAATGTGGCCTCCAATGATTTGGAAGGTGGAGTGAGGTCTTTGTGGCTCAGAGCCATGCTCCAAATCTTCCCTGTGTACTAGAAATCACCTTGTGTATCTCCTAAAAGATTTATAATTGCAGTCATCACAGTTGAAGAAAGAAACAGGAAACTAGGAAAACAAGTTGTCAATAATTACCCATACTGAAATATATGGGGGAAAAAAAACACCAAATGGTATTGTCCAAAGCTCTGGGACAACTGAAAAACAAAAAGAGAGAGACAGACAGAGAGACAGAGAGAGATAAAGGACATTTGAAAAAAAAATATGTGATTGGAATCACAGAAGAGAGAGATAAAAAGTATTAGGAAAAGAAAGACTTTGTGACCATCAATCATCCTACAGAAGCTTGACTGGATTATGAAATGCTGAGCAGATGAGTACATGCAGGTCTGGCTGTTTCAATCAATGACTGACAGACAGACCAGCAAACTGTAGGAGAAAAAGCCAACTCTATTGTGGGTGCAATCAAACAACTAGTTTGTAACGTGAGGGAAAAAAGGAAGTCGACATACTCTGAGAAGAGCTCCATTCTGCTCGAGTCAGAACATCAACTGCTATGCCTGTGAACATCAGACTCTAGTTTCTTCAGCCTTCCAACCCAAGCTCACACTAGAAACTCTTCAGAGGGATTCTAGGTCTCCTAGTGCTATCTTCTTATCTCTCTATTTCTGAGGCTTCCACCTTTTGGGGCAAAACAACTATTGGAACCTGTAGTTTCCAACATACTGACAACTATGTGGACTCTCCTGCCTCTAATCGTGTGAGCCCACCTGACAAATCCCTCGCATCATTAAACATGTATTATCTTCCTTTCCATTTCATTAGAAGACATTAACCAATAAAGACTCAAATATGTAATGTTTAATATTATCCAAAAAAATAATGAAGAAGACATCAAACTTCAGGTCCCAGAATCACAATGTAACCCATGTAACCTCATACACACAAGTGCATAAACACACACACACACACCACCACTACCACCACGACCACCCACACATGACTTACTTAAATTGCTTTATAACCAATGGTATAGATAAGTATTGATGGAGAAAGTAATTTGTGTAAATCATATATGGAAAATTAATTTCTACAAATTGCACACTGAAAAGCCTAGATAAGAGATATAGCATGTTTACAGTCTGAAATTGTATATACCAGAAAGAAATGCTGTGATTTCTTTAAAATAGCACAAGAAAAAATATTCCAACCCCAGATTACACTATGCAGAAATGCCATGTAAAGTGAAAGAAGAAAAGGCTTATTTGCCAAATTAAAGTGGAGGAAATTTATTGTCAGAAGATCTGGGCTATAACAAAGCTTAATGAGTAAAAGACACTAGGTGGAAAATTAGATGGCATGCACACAATTTATGAAGATGTCCAGGGATTCTAAAATACAAAACCTTGCAAAAGCTGATTGAACACAATGCTTCACAAGAAAGCAAATGGAAGAGTGAGACAGTAGAGAATAAGAGACCTTTACCAAAACTTTGGTACTGCCATTCAATAGTAGACTTAGAACGTATGTATGTATATGTTGGTTAGAAGATGAATCTCCAAGCTGCTGCTTAGATTAGTAATAGATTAGAACTGAAGAAAACAACAGGCACAAAGACATGGGTACATACAGAAATTGTGTAAAAAAAGTGGATAAGTTAAAAAGACAAGAAAGAAAAAATTAGAGAAACAACAGGTGAGATACCTCAGAGAGAAAGCAAAAAACGTGAAGAAATAAAATTGCAAAAGTTGGCATTATCTAGATCATGGAAAGTCTGAAAATTAGATGAACTCATTTTTTATTCAGGAGGCACATCAACATCAAAAAGGTTTTTGAGAGTTGTATTGTGTAACTGTTTGCATGTTTTGTTAACTATATACATAGATTTGGATACTAAAAATAAAAAATAAGTAAGGTAATCCTCACATCATTAGAAAAACACCTGATACTAAAATGTGTACTTGTTTCAATCATATTTAAACAGCCCTGTTTGTATCCTCTAACAGGATAGAGAATGAGATAAGAATGAAATATGTCAGTGTAGAAAGACATTTTAAATTGGTATATGCATTAAGAAGCTTTTGCGATGAGGAAGAGGCATGCAGAGCACTTGTTAGGGATACTAAATAGGGATAGGTGAGTTTGTTAATGAGTGACTTCATCTTGAGGTGGAGTATTCAAAGTGTAAAAGTTAGTTGGAGGATCATAAAGGCACTTGGAATAGAAATACAAGAGACGATCTACTAGTCTATGGCCCAATAATGCAAAAACAAATGCAGTTAGTAGAGATAAAGAGAGCAGTAGAAGTTGAGATCAGATAAGAAGGAACAGGATAAATTTAATTAAAATGGTTTATATGACCAATAATTTAAAATTGCTGAGCAAAATGACAGAGAAAAATAGATAAGAAAATCTTTCAGTAATCAGATGCACTTAACTTGATGACAAATCAATTAATGCTTTAAAAATTTATAACAAATGCTGTATGGCTGATAAAATATGATGTGAATATTTGATGAAGTTAGTTTGTATAGTGTCAATTTTGTTTTGCCTCCCAGTATGTCATCAAAAGGAAAAAACCCACACAATTCCTTATAAAAAATTTATGACACAAAATAGCTTTGTCATGGTTTTTTCTGATTGCATATTTTGATTATTACATTTTCCAACTAGCCATTAATATACATTAAATTATATACATATATATCATTTGAAAAGAACATTATATCAAAGTTTTAAATTTGTAATAGTTTATTATAATTTCAAATTTCATGAGTGAGTTTCTCCTTCCCTGTATTACATATTCATGTGTCTTCTAGAACAAATGATTTTAATATTTATTGTTTTAACATTAAATTCAAATGGAAAAACTTTAAGTAAAAAACATTTTCTATTGGAATATGGTTTAGGTAATGCTTTCCACACTCATCTGCATGCCTGAGTCACATAAAATCTGGTTAAAATACCTGTTCGAACTTCTTGTTTCTGGATGAAAACTGAGGTTCCTCCTTTGTGTCATGTACAGAAGTATCCTTACTATTGTCTGTAGGCTATAATTTGAACCAAAAACAATCTCAAAATAAAATGTAAGCGAATTTACACTTTTAAAGCAGCATGATTAATGAAACATTACCAGGTGTTATGCAAGCAGAGGCTTTATAAGTGGTTGTGCAGCAAATGTTGACTTTTTCTTTTACTCTGGGAAACTAGAAATCATCACGCAACCATTCAGAGCAAAACTCATGGGTGCAGAAAGGCCAAAGGATAGGAGATCAAGAAGCAATGTGAGATAGTGATCTGTCCAGTCACCACAGATATGTGGAAAGCATCTGAAGTCGTCCTGGCATCAGCCAACAGCCAGGATGCCTACAAATTAGTAAGAAAGTTCAGAAAAAGATACTTGAATTCTCTGGTAATGAAAAACAGCACAGCCAGCAGACCTACTTGTCAGCTAAATACACTGACCATAGAAATTATGTATTTGAGTAGTTTGTTCCATGGTAGTAATTAAATAGTAAACTTAAACGCTCAAATCTCTGAAGGTGTTAACAAGGGAAGTGCTAGCACACTGGTAGTATTTACCTAAATATTTCTTTTCTGTCCCCTGTGTTTACTGCCTTACATATGGTCTTTAAGTCTGCTGAAATTCTACTGTTTAGCAGTTTGGGGTTTGTAGGTTATACCTCTTTTCCCTACCTCAGTAATGTCCTTTAGCAAAACCTTCATGTCAGTTACCTATGAGGTCATTTGAGATGGAGAAACTATCTATCATCTATCTATCTATCTATCTATCTATCTATCATCTATCTATCTTTATCATCTATCTATCTATCTATCTATCTATCATATTTCTATTATCTATCCTCATCTATAATTTTCTTTATCCATTCTTCTGGGACTGGCCATATTGGCTGCTCCCATAATTTCACTGTTAGAAACTGTGTTGCTACGATTATGGTTATGCATGTGTCACTGAATGAAAGGTTTAGCTGTTTTGAGAAGATTCCTAGAAGAGGTAGAGCTGGATCAAATTTGAAGTGATTTATACACAGGGTGAGATACAGGTTTCAACTTCAAACATTTACTTGTGTGTATCTACTGTTCCAATGCTACTTGTTATGTTTCTGGCCTCTGCTAAAAGTAGGTGAGATGAAATAGCATAAGATCGTTTCTGTGTACTCTGTTCAATCCTACTGCCCCACTTTTCTGTTTTTATGCAAGTTCCATGTTGGTTTGGTTATAGTGCTGTGCAGCATGTTTTGAAATTGGGAATGTGGATGCCTCGGGATTTGTCTTTTTTTGCTCGATGTTGCTTTGGCTATTATGACTAGTATGTGCTTCCATATGAATTCAGTACTTTTTTTGGTCTGTAAAAGAATGTCATTGGTATTTTGATGGTGATTTCAGTAAATCTGTTGATTATTTTGGCAACATCGCCACTTTACCAACATTAGTTCAGCTGATCCATGATTATTGGGATCTATTCATCTTTTAGTGTCTTCCTCGATAAAATTTCTTCAGTGTTGTATAATTTTCTTTGACTTGTGCGTCCATCAGTTCATCAGTGAGGTTGATTCTTAGGTGTGTGTGCGTGTGCGTGTGCGTGTGTGCGTGTGTGTGTGTGTATTGTGAAAGACTTGGATTCCTGACTTCTTATTTAGCAGGTGCCTGATTGATCTGAGTCTTGATCTTTGTTGTTTCCTTTAATCAGACTATCTCAGAGTCGTTGGTATCATCCCTGTTCTTGTAGCTCCTGAAGATGGAAAGTTAGGCTACTATTTGGAATTTTTATTCTTTTTCTTTAAAATAGGAGAATTTACAACTAATTCCCTTCTAAGTGACGCTTTACTAACACCCCATAACATTTTTATTTTGTACTTTTATTTTCATTTATCTCAAAATATTTTCTTATCCCCTCAAGATACACATGTGAAGGAAAGGGGCATTATTGAATTTCCATCAATTTGAGATTTTCTCAAATTTCTATTTATTTTACTTTTGTAATTTCATTCCACTTCACTCCCAGATGATCTTTGAATAATTTCAATCCCTTTAAAACTCTGTCATTTATTTTCTAGTATATCATGCACTGTATCCTTGGAAACAATCTACATAAGCTCAAACTAAACAAGAAATTGTATATTCCATTCTCTTTCTCTAAGCTTATTGTGGCTGTTTATTGTAATTTTTCAAGTATTTTATACTTCAGTACATCTTCCACCTTATTGCTGTGTTCATTATTATAAGAGTATTAAGTCTGCAATTATTGCTGCTGACTTGTTTATTCTGTTTTTATCTTTAGAAATTCCAGCTATTGTTTTCTTTATTGAGAATATCTGTTGTTAGTCTCCTGTGTGTAATTACCAGATTTTCTTAATAATTTACACTTTTATTTTAAAATATTTTCACTGTATTTAATTTTCTAATGCAAATAAAATGATATTTGATTAGTATGAAATGTATATAGGTTCATATACATGATATTATATGTGATTTTTTAATATAAAATATGAGGCTAGGTGCTAAGATTAACAGTTGTAGTCCTGTATCAATCCCTGCAATTCAATTTGTGGTTGAATTATTTT
Source organism: Dolichotis patagonum (assembly GCA_004027295.1). NCBI lineage: Eukaryota > Metazoa > Chordata > Mammalia > Rodentia > Caviidae > Dolichotis > Dolichotis patagonum. The sequence continues at coordinate 42,743 of PVJX010007193.1, read as the reverse complement.
TACATAGAACTGGAAAATTAAAATTCACATAGATGTTATATTCACAGATGGTAAAAAAGCTTGTTTTACTATTTAGTTTTTTAATCAATGAAGTTTAGTGTTACGTTTCAGATAAATGTAATGATATCATTCAGCATAGGGAGTTTGTACTTGTGTATGATCTATCTTGATTCTCCTTTTTTTCCTATTCTCCACCCTCTCATTAATCACTCTTCCACTATTTGTAAAAGTTTTGTGTCCATTTTTCTTTCTATTCTCATTTTTTCCTTCCTTTCCCTCTGCCCCATCATTAGTTTCCCTTCCCATGTGAACATTTTCTTCTATTTCACAATGTCTATTGTACATTTTTATTTTTATTTAACATTTGGTTTCTCACAACAGAGAAGCAGTACAGTATTCCAGTATGTGTGTCCAATTTATTGCACTTAAGACTGTGGCCTCAAAGTGCATCCATTTATCTAGAAATGTCTCACAATTATGCTTTTATGGCAGAGTAGTACTCCACTGCATAGAAAAACCACATCTTCATATCCATTCATTCATTGATAGGGATCTGTGTTGTTTCCAAGATTTGGCTATTACAAACTGTGCAGCTATAGACATAGGTGTATGTATATTGCTCTGCTATGATGATTTTAATTCTTTTGTAAAGGTACCAAGAATGGAAATACCTGGATCCAATGGGACTTCTATTCCTAATATTTGGAAGGATCTGCACACTGATTTCCATAGTTGTTGTATCAGTCTACATGCCCCCCGCCAAGATCAGAGAAGTATTCTTTTCTCCCACAGCCCCTCCAGCATTTATTATTAGTTTATTTCCTGATAATAGCCATTCTTTCTGGGGTGAGATGCAATCTCATCATTGTGTTAATTTGCATATCTTTAATGACAAGTGATATTGAACATTTTTTCATTATTTATTCGCTGTTTCTACTTCTTCATCTGAGAAGTGTGCTCATTGTAGATGCCCATTTTTGGATTGGATCTTTAAATTTGAGGGATCTGATGTTTCTGTGTTCTTTATATATTCCAGATATTAGTCCTCTGTCTGAGGAATACTTGGCAAAACATTTTCCCCACTTTGTGAGTTGTCTCTTCACTCTGTTGGTGATTTCTTTGCTGTGCAAAACCTTTTAATAAGATGAGATCCCAGTTGTTGATTCTTTGTACTATTTCTCATATAATTAGAGTTTTGTTTATAAAGTCTTTGCCTGCACCTATATCTTGAAGAATTCAACCTATTCTCTCTTCCAGCAGATTCTGTTTCTCTGTTTAAGTTTTTTAACTGTCATTTTTATCACAGATCTTTCTCCTTTTTAATAGAGGATGTATGTGTGATAATTTTACTTTTCAATTTTTTTTCATATACCATTTTACCATTTATTGGTGTGAAAATCTGAAGACAAAATGCAAATTTAAATTATGATAATCTGAAATACTACACAGTCACATTTTCACTAATAAGTGTGGGCTAATATGTACTAATGTGTAAAATATTGGGAAGAAAACGTAAGATAAATATAATAAATTTTTAAGTCTTATGAAAAGCATGCAGACAATAGGGAGATGAACATATGTAAAGCAACACACTGACCCCATATCAGAATGAAATTAAGGGGAAGGGGAGGGCAAGGAGGATAATAGGGTGTGAAAATGATAAACCATGTATGTTATTTGCATGTACAAACCTAATGCATAGAACCAATTTTTTAAAAAGTGAAAAAGAATAGGGAAATCATAGTGCACACCAGTAATCCTAGCACTCTGGGAGGATGAGACAAAATTCCAAGTTTAAGTACAGCCCGGGCAAATTAGTAAGAGCCTGTCTCAAAGTGAAATGGACCTCAGTCTCAATGGACCTCAGTGCAAAGGCCCTGAGTTGAAAGCCCAGTACAGCAAGTGATAATAATTAAAATAATTAAAAAGTAAATGGAATAATATGTAAAACAACTTGTTTTGGCCTCCATCATAACATTATTAGCCTATCTGTAGTAACATCATATTATTTTTTTCTTAAAATTTATTTTTGTTTTGAAACTGGGGTAGAAATTTCCTTAGCGCATATTTTACTTCCTATATTCTTCTTCATATATTTTGCTAGCTAATAATCTAATTTGAATTATTAATGAGAGGTATTTTCATTTCCTCATACCCCAAGAAACTTTGGCTGAATTTAGGTGGGCATCGCTGACTGGGACCTTCAGATAAGGCAAAATATCTGCTTTCTTCTGGGGAAAAAAAAGGTATTCTAATTTTTTTTTTTAGGATTTGGAGACCAGTCAGTGTTTGGAATCCACTTTTCTTTCTTTTAAATTTAGTCTTAGAACTATTTTACTCAAATACATAAGAACTGTATGTTAAACTTGAAATTAATATTCTATATCTGCTACATTTCTTTCGTTATTACTTCATTAAGGTTTCAATATTATATATTGAAAAGAAAAACCATGCATGCAGATTTTTTTTGCGTGTACCTTCTGAAAGAATGTTACTTTCTCTTGTGAATGATAAGTGAATCATCAACCTTGCTATTACAGAATACTTTTCAATTCTTTACCTTCAAAAATTTGCATATATGAAAGTTAGGTTCTTTTATATACACGATATGATATTCTTTCTTAATCAACTGGAAAATCTTTTGCTTTTGAATATATATATATATATATATATATATATATATATATATATATATATAAAATTCACATACACAGTATTGATTGGTTGAATTTACACTCTTTCACATTTTTTATATGTGCATTATTCATTTCATTCCTTAATTCCAAGGCAGGTGTTTGTGCTGCTGGGCTAAATCCCCAGCCCCTCATTATTATATTTTGAGTAGTTTTCTTCTGATTTATTTATGGATTACAATATTTTCCTTAGAATCTATTTTATATTTGTATTAATTTCAGTTAATATAGAAATATTTTCCTATTTATACTGTTATTGCAACACACATTATGCTTTTGTATACAACAAATCCTTCAACATCGTCTGTATATTTATTCTTTGTAATTTCATAACTTTTCAACAAGTTAAACTCAGGAAGTGTACATTTAAAAATGTTGATCATGTTCATCTTATGTATCACTTATAACTTTCCATATTTATTCTTGTGGATTTGAGGTTTCACTTTCTATAAATTCCTTTCATTGATATAGGTTTTCCTGGGTTTTTTGATGTGATTTACCAGCAAAGTACTTTTCTAATTTATACACATTATTTTGTAATTTCTTATTTTATCAGTTACAATGAAGGGAATATGAATTCCTATGTTCTTTCATAATTACTTACCTAGTGCACTTTACCCTGTCATCTTTGTCAGTACTAATTAATGTTTGTTGGGCTCAAGTGAGACAGCAGTACAAAGCGGATGGTTCATGAACAGAAATCCAATTCCTCCCAGTTCTGGGAATCAGAAGCCTGTCATGGTTAAGGTGCCGGCAAAATTGGTTCTTTCCAAGGGAGGAGAAAGAAGGTTCTGTTCTGGGCTCTTTCCTGCCTCATAAATGGCAGTGATCTTTTGTGTCTTCAGATTGTACTTTTCTCAAGTACTTTTCTCAGAACAATAGAAATACTGATTTAGACCTCATCCTTGAAACCTACTTCTAATCTGATCAACTGTCTTCAAATCCTATCTTCAAACATGACTGCTCTCAGAGCCACTGGGTATTAGGAATTTAATACACAATTTTGCCAGAGGTCACAACTTATCCTATAGCGAGCACACTCCACTTTCCTACAGAATTGAATTACTCTGTGGTACTATTTATTTTTAACCTCAGAACATGTTTTCCTTTTTTTGTTGTTGTTCATTTGTTTTTGTTCTTGTTTAATTGGAACCATTCACTTGGGATTTTTTAGCAATTGTTCATCTGGGGATACCCACCCTTTGGGAAAGATAGTTTTTCTGAGACATTAAATTCTTGGTGAAGGCTACTCCACAGTATGCTGTTTTCTTTCTTTCTTTCTTTCTTTCTTTCTTTCTTTCTTTCTTTCTTTCTTTCTTTCTTCTTTCTTTCTTCCTTTCTTCCTTCCTTCCTTCTTCTCTTTCTTTCTTTCTTTCTTTCTTTCTTTCTTTCTTTTTCTTCTTCTTCTTCTTCTTCTTCTTCTTCTTCTTCTTCTTTTTCTTTCTTTCTTTCTTTCTTTCTTTCTTTCTTTCTTTCTTTCTTTCTTTCTCTCTTTCTCTCTTTCTCTCTTTCTTTCTATTTGTCTTTTTGAGACAGGGTCTTACTCTGCAGTTGAGGCTGGCCTTGAGCTCACTTTGTAGCCAGGCTGATCTGGAACTCACAACTATTCTGTCTCTTGAGCACTGGGATTATAGCATGGACACCCACGCAAGGCTTAGCACACTGTTTTCTGATGTCTTATTTTCTTGAGAAGTCATTTGTTTATCTTATGCACAATAATCTATGTATCACACCTCAGATATGGACTTATTTTTCCCTGTTTCTTTCAATAATTTTCTTTATCTCTCAAAATTTTAATGATGATATGCCTGCCTAGGTGTGGGTCTCTGTATATTTGTGAATTTATAGTTGGTGAGCCTTCTTGCATTTCTCGAATAATTTATGATTTTTAAAAACACATTTCTGTCCCTCCACTCTCTCTTTTCCTTGTACACTCCTATCACCAATAATGTCTATTCAGCTGCAGTACAGATTTGTAGGATCTTGTACTCTACCTTTGCTTATTCTTCTCTCGTTTCTGGTTTACATGTTGAATAAGCAATGTTTATATACAGTTGTGTTCACTAATCTGTCTTCTGATACTTTTAATCTGTTAGTGAGACCCTTTTATTTTTCCGATTTTTCTTGATATATATCATTCAATGCCAGCCTTTGAACTTGGTCCTTGCTACTATTTGCATTTATTTAAAAGTATTACTTATTTTATATCAGTGACAGTTTGTTTTCCTTGAACTGCTTTTCTCTTGGAAAATTATTGTAACAGTTCTTAAAAGTTTTAGTCAGCAAAGTCCAGGATATAGTTTTCCTGAAATATCATGTATATGGGCTGCTTTTTCCGCCAACATAGTTACTATTTCTCATTTCTTTTAAGATCTCTTAATACATTACTGAGAACTAGGCATGCTAAATAATGTTTTTCAGTAGTTTAGCATGCTGAACCAAACTTTCTTGGGATTCATGCTTTTATTTGATTGTGTACTCAGTGACTTTAGTGCCAAGTTTGTAAAATGTGTTTGTGCTCCAGGATGTGCCCTCACATATTCTTGGGTTTGCATATATTATCTGCAACCATCAGAAAATGACTATGATTTTGGTCTCTCCAATTTTGTCTTTCCCCAAAGCCCTCAATGAACTTATTTCTGGTTTACTTCTATAGTTTTTATTTAGCTGTCAATTTCTCCTGATAGCTAGCAGATGATCTATTGTTTTTGACTACATCATGGAACATAAAATGTTCTATATTCAGATCCAGAAAAATATGGTGAGCGTATTTTTCTGCTCTTTGATGAGCAGTTTTATTTCCGAAGCTGCCTCAATACGATTTATCTTTCAGTGTTTTTTTAAAATTCTAATGTTCTAGTGGATCCTGTTCTCATTATTTGGATCACAGAGTAAGCAGACCAGTGTCAGTTCTCCAAGTGATGAACCTCACATTCTTTATTGCAAATAGAGATAGTTTCCTTATGCAGCCTGGACAGGACCTGTCTCTCATAGCACCATACATGAGGTTTGAACAACAGTCTGCACCTGCTCAGTGACATCTTTGCTCTTCGACAAGGACATCGGTCTGTGATACACGATGATAGTTTCTGGTCTTCTTGAGTTGCTCCTTCCATGAGGAATCTTGGCCTCATAATGAACCTGTGGAAATGGCTCCTGGGACTCAGCATCCTCAGCATTCTCTGCATGAGGTCAGACTTCTCTTGTGAGTTGCTGGAGGCTGGGTAAGAGAACCACAGTCCTCCTGGCCAGTTAGTTGAAACAGAGCTTCTGCAGCTCATAGTTGAGGATAAGAGATGTTGGCAAGACTGGATTTACAGGCTTCAGACCCTTAGCCTAGGAGCTTTTCCAGTCATGAGTGAGCAATGTAGAGACGCAGTCACAGTGAGCTGAGAAGGCAACCAGAAACTGCAATGAATCCTGGCTCAAATTCTGCAGCCTTTTACTCTTTCTACTGAGATCATTTAGAAATTCTTGAATATATGTTTCTTCATCAGCTGTTTGCCTTGACTAGAATGCATCCACTTGATTTCATCATTTTTAACACTGAAGAGATGGTTTGAAGGGAAACAGTGTTTCTGAAGCTCCTCTCACCATTCAGGGGGCACCTGCAGCAGCCCTCGAGATTTCCACAGTACACTGTCCACTCTCGACACCTTAAGCTATGAATGAAAAGTAATTATACAGTTGTTTGTAGCAGAAAAATTTTCATCACTTAAAGATTCTAAATGTAAGCTCATCATATAAAAGAACAATGTGGATAATCAGAGGGGGTCATTCATAGTAATGTATGATCAGTGTTTAATTTCAAAGTCAGTATCAAAGGATATTTTATATAATAGTAAAAATGTAGAAATAATTCAGCAGCCATGGATAAAATTGAGACTATATCCACCCTTCTAAATATGTCCTCATATGAAATACACATTATATAGATATATACAAATATGTGCATATAATTTTGCCTATATATTCCTTTGTATAGTTTGTGTATATGTATGAATATATAAGTATATAAGTAGAAAAGTTACACAAGGAAGCAGTTAAAAGGCAAATACAATGGTCAAATACATTAGCATTTGTATTTTGTGAACTGCTGACAAAAAAAGTTAGCTGCTGATTTTTATAATTACTGTAATAGTTTTAAGAAACTCACTCAATTTAACCCAAGGATATGGTTTAATACAATTTTTATTTTTCTTACAATTCTTTCTTACAATTGTAAGAATTTCTTTCTTACAATTTAGAATGTTAATAAGAATAACATTTTGGCTCTCTATAACCAACAGTGGTATTTCTTCTCAGTAGACTTTCAGCAATAGTGCATAATTTTTTATTGCCTTCTTGATATTAAATTCATTTAAAAAGCATGTATTTCATTTAATCCCAATAAAGAAGAGAGACACTGATTTACTTTAAGACAATGATAACTTCAGCAATGTTTTAGAAAGCAATGTTTTCAGATCAAGTCGAAATGTAATGTGAAGTAACTGAAGAATAAGAAAATGTGTGGAGAACTCCATAAATTAGCAGGAAATGAACAGTATTGGAAGTGTTACAGTTTTCTGCACATTTTAGGATTCATGTTTTGGGGAAAAATCCTAACTTGTTGATTTCACTGGGCATCTTCAGCAGCTTCTCAGAGAACAGATGCATCTTTTTTATGCCAGAATGAAATTCTTTAAATAACTTATAGATGAACATACAAAAAGTCATTGAGTGGGAGAAAACTGATATCTCTGCCACTGTGTGGTATGTTGTGCTCTCCTAGCAATTCACAAAAGAATCTGGAAGTGATATTATGATTGAGAAATATTTAAATCATTTTATTTTCATAAGGAAAAATTTCATGATTTTGCAGACTATTTCAGAAACCATGGAAATAAAAAAGAGGTAGAAAATTCACCTACACAACAGTATGCTTTCATAAAATTTAGTGCAAAATAGATAAGAATTGTATTAAAAAAGCAAAGTGGATTTGAAAGTGCTATTTGTGTGAATATATATATATATATATATATATATATATATATATGAATAAAACCAGTTTGGAACTTTTATAAGGTGACTTAGTACTTTTTTTTAAAACTGGGGATTGACATCTAATTTTTTTGGTGTGGAGCGCCTTGCATTTGCTAGGCTGGCTCTGTGCTATGATATTCTATTTTTGTTCATCATCTCTGTTAGTACTTTCAGCCTAGTCACATGATTGGAGTTAATATTTCAAAGATGATTTATTTCCTTGCACTTTCACCCTTCATAAAGGCATATCTGCTATTTATATGCACCCATCAATGGCTTTTATGACAGAAGCCATACCCCTTTTGATAACTCTCCCCCTTTCTTACCATCTGCCAAAGAAAACTTTTATTTCAGTGTAATGTTGAAAAGATTTACAAAGGTAGAACCAAATTAATTCAAGTATTATCTAAAACCATCCTAACTAATATGTCTGAGATAAGCTTTTCTTATTCCTGGCCTTTATTAAATTTTGTAAAATGTTTCTATTATCATGTTCTAATCTTTAAGAGAATTAACTAAGATCTTTCCCATACAACTGACACATGCAACTTTTTTTTTGATAATTGAATGAATATTTTTGAACTGTTTTCACTTGTGGAACTCCCACTTAATATTTATCCTTAAATTTTTCTTATTGTTAAGTTATCCCGAGGTCTAGTTTGTGATATATAGTGGCTTTCTTACCCAGAGGAATAAGATCCCTGCAGACTAGATTTAATTATAAGAGAGAGAATGCATATGTGTCTTCTTTATAGCATATATCAAATTATGATTCTATTAGATTTATATATTTTTAAAAATTGCTTACATTTTCAGAATACAAAAGTGCAACATGGAAATTACATTCTACCACCAAATTAAAAAGTTGAATATCTAGTGATCTATCATCACTTTGACTGAAACATGTTTAGTTTGTTGTTTGGCTTTCTTTTTTTATCCTTGGATGAATTCTTTCTTTAATTTGATTTACCTGCATGGTATAGGGAGAGTAGTTGGAATCACCTGCCACTTCAGGATAATAGGTTTGCTAATGGGGACTGCCTCAGGAAAGCGACATAGACGGCTGTCTCCACTGAGCACCAGGCTTTTTTTTTTTTTATATCACCTCAGTTCTTGAAGCCAAAATTTCAGTATTAAAGTGCTACAGGTTGGGTTTTGGTGGGGTCTTTTCTTACCTCACAGATGTCATCTTTGTGCCTGTGACCTCACTTTGGTCTTCCCACTGCAGCTCTGAAGATAGAGTCAGGTCTAGTGTCTCCATTCTCCTAAAAGGACACTAGTGCTATCAGACCAAGTAATCACTGTGTGCTCTCATTGGACTGTAACTATGGATCGGTCCTATCTCCATGTATAGTTACACTGGACACTAGGGCATCGATATATGAACTTTTAGTTACAGACACAATTGAGTCCATAACAAAATTATGTAGAAAGTACTCCTCTCAGGAAGTTCCAGGTCTCTCCTATCCTCCTCTGAGTTTGGTGCAGCCATGTTTTAAATGTTAAACATTCTTATAGATACATGCATTGACATCTAATTTTATTTGCGTTTGAGTTTGCTCTCACTTCTTTAATGGTGAGTGATATATAATGTCTTTTCATGTTCTTACTTTCTGTTTGTATGTTCTCTCCTGTGAAATGGCTGTTTTAATCATTTATTCATTTTCAAATTTATTTTTTAAACACTGAGTTGTGATTTTTTTGTAGTTTACATTCCAACTTTTTTTCAGATATGTTATTTGCAAAGATTTTTTCCCCCAGTGCACAGTCTGTATTTTCATCCTCTTAGCAGAATCTTTCATAGAATAAATGTTTTTACTTGTGATGTGATCCAACTTCTCACTTCTTTACTTTTATTTGTTCATTATTTCAAGGTTAAGTCTTAGTCTTATGTTTCCAAAGATTTCTTATATTTTTATTAGATGCATATGAAGTCAGCCACTCTGTAAGAGTTCCTACAATGCCCTTTCAGACTAAAAATAGATTTATTGTGTGATCCAGCAATTGCCCACTAGCATATAGCGCAGAGGAATTAAATTCTATTTTCACACAAAAATTTGTATATGGAAGTTTATAGCAGCTTCATTTCTGTAGTTTAGAATTGGATGTTCCACAAATATCCTCCAATAGGTGAATGATTAAACAAACCACCCTGCATCTGCAGCAGGACACATCACTAAACAACAGAAGACATTAACCATTTACACACACAGTTTCCGTCAGTATAAAAGAGAAAATTATGCTGAGTGATAAACAATCAAATGATCCGTAATCTCTCTCATTTGTGAAATAGAATAGTTACAGAGACAGAGAACTCATTCCTAAATCCAGGTGCTAGGGACAGAATAGAGTGAGGCTAGGACTACAAAGAGACCACCAGGCGGATCTTTTGAGAAGGATGCAGTTAAGAATCTTCCTTGTGGTAATTGTTACAGGAAGCCACGTATTTGATAAGGTGGTAAAACCATATAGAGTTATCTCCTCAGCAACACATACGCAGCAATGAGCGCGAGGAAATGGTTTCAAACATGAACAATCTCCAGGGTTCCCACCAATACCATTTTCCTACTTTTGACATCACACCATATTTATGTAAGGTGATAATAGTTGAAGGAGAGATGGGGAAGGGTAAATGGAGCTTCCTCCCAGATTTCTTTACAGCTTCTTGTGAACCTGCAATTACTGAAAAATAAAATACAAAAGAAATTATCTTAATTACTGGATGTGAATTGAAACAATTAAATAATGGGCTCCAGCAGTCTGTTCTGAAAATTCCTTTTCTATGTTTGATGTGATTAGTCAGCCTTGAATAACAAAAGCAGGGCATTATGTAGCTTTCACTGTCGAAGTGTTTTAGTGCTTAGTTGATAGTAAAATATAATATGAATGCAGCACTTTTTAGGTTTGATAAAAGGGAAACCTCGTCAAACATTCCTGCTTTTACCAAACCTACTCTGTTCTATAAAAGCACAAAGCTATTACAGAGCACTCTTTTCCAGATCTATTATATGAGCTTATTACACATACAATTATCTTATGTATACTATATTTCACACAAAAAAATGCTACACAGATATTAGTAACTGTTTTACTTAGATTAAAGAGATAAATTTAATTTAGGAATGTGTATCATACTAAATGACCTTATTAAACAAATCTTGTATTTTCGTTTAATGGCATATATCAGGTATATGTATGTGTGCAAACTTTAGACACAGACACACATACATAAAGACATCACATATTCACATCAGAATCATTCTCAAATTGCAGACATAAGCATATTAATTACCCCTCTTCAAAAAAAGAAAAACTTTTATTCTGGGATGAGATGATCACTCTCTCAAATCTCGTAAAAGTTTATATATGGTTGTGGGAAGCACAGGGGCTCTGGAAATACAAAACAAATAGAAGTTAAACAAGAAGGATTCTTGGTCAGAAGTGAAATGCGTAGACAGGTGCTGAAGACAGCATTAGGTGGAAGAGTGCTTTTGGCTGCTGGACTAATGTGAGATCTGGGGGATTTTGAGGAACAGATGAAGAAGATGACAACCTTATTTAAGTAGACCGGAGAGCAGTTTGCCTTTTAAACTGAAAACATATGGAAAAGACTGAATTTTCAGAACAAAGACTTTAGCGTAAGTTTTAAATGTGTAACAGTTTGTCATCTTGGTAAGCAAATCTGATAGTTATTTGGTTTTTAGTGCATAGACTTTGGGGAAGAGGGTATGGATTAGTGCCTCATCAACCTACAAATGATAGTTAAACCCATGTGAGTGAATATTACCAAAGAGCTAAGACTAGACAGGAAATTAGAGAGATTAAGGAAATATAGGAGGGAAGTATAAAGTTGAAGATTCTTAAAAAATGTGATGAAGCAAATGAGTAAATAATTGGAGACCCAAATGATACAAAAACAACACTAAAAATGGAAATAAATCACGAGAGCAAGATTAAACTTCCAGTAGGTGTGATCACATTTTTGTAAAGAAACTACTCAACCATTCTTTCAAAAATGCATCAGATTGAGACCAATTGTATGTAAGAGAAATATTCAAGAGGCTTTGTGTAGTTGGCCAGAAAAATGACACATTTGCCATATACAGTTCCAATTGATGACTTAGATTCTCTGAGGCCTTTTAATACTCATTAACAACTAGTCGTGATCAGCTAATAACACATCTAAACAGTTTCTTGAGTCTTTGGGTCCCAAGGCAGGATTTGGGCCACACCTCTGTAACTGTCACATAGACTAAAATTGACAAGGAAATTATATTCAACTCACTAGTCAGGAATTGGGGCTCAATAGGGGTAGCACTTCCTAGAGACAGCTAGCAATCACAGAATTCTAAAACTCGTTATTCTGGGATGTTTTTTCCATATTGCTTACTATAAGCCTGATTAAGAGTTTGAAATAGATTCTCAATAGTAAAAAGATACGATGGAGAGAAACTAATGCAATAATTACAAAAATATTCTACGGGACAAGGCCCAACAGTTTTTTTTTTTTTTTTTTTTTATACAGAGGGTTCCTAAAAAAGAGAGATAAAATAAAAGAAAAATTGTCCTTAGAAATCACATAGTTGTCTATTCTGATATTTGCGAATTGTCCAATATGTCATAAGATGATAACTGAACTAAGGGTCCCTGGCCACAAAGTGAGGCCTTCTATTTTTAAGCATGTAATCTTAAATTAGTGGACATTCAAGGGAATATATATTTTTTTCTGTATTATATAATTGTTTCTGCATATTTGTTTTGATTTTATCTGATATATTATCATTGCAAAACAATTCTATAATAACATGGAAATACAAGAATTGTCATGCTAATCTTAATAAAAGAAGGAGATAAACTATTGGCAGTTTCTTTTTGTATTCACATTAGATATTAACTATTAAAGGATTACTGCAATGGCAGATTAAATAATTAATGACTCTTAAAATAAAGGAATGCAAACCATTCACTTAAGGACCCCTTTCAGTTGATGATAAACGACATGAAATATAATCATCACCCAAAGAGACTAAATATTCCCCCCAATGAATAATACTTCTCAAGGGACTAAGAAGGATGAGGAGGTTGAGAACTCTTCAAGTTTCCTAGAGTTTTACATATGGCACAGTGGAACACGAAGGGCTTGGAGATCCAGGTCAGCATTGCCCAAACAACAAACGTCACACCCCAAGCTCAGGAAGAATACAATTCAGGTGAGTGAATGGAAGTCACTTGCTTTTGACTTATTATTCCAAGTCATAACTTTTTGTATCACTATCTTATATTTTAAAAATATAATTAAATATGATTTAAAAATATCCTGAGTATACTTGCAATACAAGTGTTGACTTTCCTGGCTACATCAAATTCCTCAAAGTTTTCGGCATAGTCTTTCACTTCTGCTGATCTTTGAAATTTTGGTTTACATTACAGGAAAGTTACTCTTGATAGACACAATATTAGTATGGAGTGATATAATAATTGGAGTTAAATGCTACTTAATAGCATTTGGTCCAATGTTTGAAAATAAAATACACAGGAAGAAGAAATAAATATTTCTATTACCATTGCTACAACTATTATAACCACTATTACTGAAGCTGTCAGAGTATTTTTTCTAAATTCTATCATAGTAGAATATATATATATATATATACATATAAATGTATATATATATACATACTTATATATTCATATGTATGTCATGAAAAAATGAAAAATTAGACAAATTGTCAATAGGGCATAGAGGAATAAAACAGAAAAATATAAGTCCAGGGTAGTTCACCAGGTCCAAAATTTTAGGAATTGTTAATGCAATTGAATATGTATATTTAGGAATGCTGTGGGATCCTCTTTATTTGAAAAGCCAAGATTAAAATCTAATACAATTTGACAAGGCTAATTTGGTCTTATGATGAATAAAATTGCTCACTTAAATTATGAAAATAGAAATTTTGTCTTAATGCAAGAGATTGTCAGGATTTTGGATTCAGATGATTCATATAAAGTAAATTTTAAAATCACTGTTTCTCTGATTATCTTTTATAGAATGAAGGTATAACAATTAATTTTGTTTTATTTTGTGATTTTGGTGGGCCACCAAATTATTCCAGTTATTTCTTTTCTTACAAGTGTAGTGAGGAGTTTATAAAACATATATAAGCAAATACTGTGCAAATAAGTTGTTTCATTGTATATTTTTGGTTTTATTCATAGATTACTTGGGCTACACACAGCTTTTTTTTTCCTTTTAACCAAAGCATATTAAGAAAAAAGAACCCATTTCAGATATTTGTAATTAGATCACAAAAGCATAAGGTATTTAAACCAATCTAGCTATTATTTAAATTTGGATTTGAAGTAAGATGAAAATCTTAAAATCATGTACATTCCGAGTTTGATTACATCACACTTTCAGTTTTCTAGACCCCTAAGGCACCAATAACACGACAAGGCACAGAGTAAAAGCATAACTGAAAACTAACTGTGCTTCACTTTGGAAAATCTATAACATAGAAAGCCAGATTGCCATATAATCTATCTATGTAGCTAAAATGATTGTAAACCATTTAAACTGGATGGTTATTGTCTGAGTGCTTCCATTTGCCTTTGAAAAAATGCCTTACATAAGATCTAATTCCCTGCCGGCAGCGAAGTGGCAAGGAGGGAGGAATCAATGTGCAAATCGTTTGCAGTGTCTTGGGAGCCTCCTGCATTTTGTCTTCATACAGTTGCTCTTAAAACATCTGATCCCTTCCTTCCCATAGGAGGGGAATCTTCCGATTAATATGCACTGGGCCACCACATGGCTGCCCATCTGTGTGGGTCAGTTTCGAATCACTGATCAGGGCTGAAATTGAGTTGAAGTTTAGCCAAATAGCCAGCAACAATGACCTTCAAACCTGTCGGAGCTGGCTGATGGGCAGCGCTGGAGAATTTAATTTGCTTTCCAGCTTGTATCGCACATCCATGTCTGAGTTTTAAAACACATTTATCTCTTTTATTGATCTTTGCTTTCCAGATTTTAAAGTTTTGGAAACCACTTTTTTAGGCTTCCAATAACAAATACACCTAGACAATATTTTCCACGTAATTTATACGTGCATGTACTTTTTGAGAAGCGAAGTACCATCTTCCTCTGTTTTACTCTCTTAGGTAAAGAAAATTAATCTACATCTTCCTCCAGTAGTAGTGAGCACAAATCAATTAACAACAGAGTATTTTTTATTATCTAGAAAGATAAAAGTAAATAAAGAAAGTTAATCTGTTCAAGAACTAAGATTGATGACCTTTAAAAACTAAATTAAACTTGGTAAAATACGTATGTTTTGAAATTAATCTAAGAGCTAACATTTTCATACCAGTGTATTTACCTTTTTAATCTCCCATATTTGAGAAATAGATCTACAAATCCCCTAAGGCATAACAAACTTAATTGTCTTTTTGTGTTATCACAAATAACAGTTTTACTTTTATAAAACTGAGAGAAATATTTCCATACCCCTACGTTTTCTCTGTTAGCATCTAGGATAAGTTTTGAATTTTCAATTTAAGTATCAAATTTTCTACAGAGGAGGAAAGACATTTCTAACACTCATACATAGAAAAGTCTTCACCGATATTCTGAGTTCTTTGCTTTTCTTTCCTTTCCTCAGCTTAATAATACCTAGAACACTATGAGTTTTTGCCTAGGGGCTAAAGACTAATGCCAAAAATTCAGGAGATTATCTTCTAGACCAAGATATTAATCCAAACTGTAGGTACTGCTGAACGTTTTTTTGTCCTATATTTTTATTCCACCATTCAGACTGAAGAATTTTTCATACTTTTAGAACAAGATATTCTCATATTAAAGTGCTAAAGGAAAAATTACACAATGATATTTGTTAAAACACAAAAAGAAGTTTGGCAAGGAAGATTATTTAGGGCCATCACCATAGGAAAAGGGACCACTGCAATGAGGGAGAGAAATTACACTCAGCTTCAAATACAGAATGCCAAGAAAGAATTTATAGTCAAGGAACAGTGTGGGAGTGAGTAGACAGAAAATTCCTAAGACGATCTATCATATATAAAGGGCATTGTGGCTAACACAGTTCCTAAAGTTAAAACAAATGATCAGAATTTGCACACAGGATGTTGGACCTGTCCAGATTCAGAGGAGAATCAGACACAAATACCAATGATGGTGATTTTGAGGACTCCCACTTAGAATGGGATGGATTCTTTATAAAAAATTGAATTTTATAAGGAAGCATACAGATATTCTAGGAGAAAGTTGAAAATCCTGACAAGACTGGGGAACCAAAGAATATTTATCATAGGTAATATGGAGATAAAAGAGAGGAACTGAGTTATGCAATAGTTCTTGCAGTTGTGTTTAGAGTAGTTAGATATCGTCCCTCACAATGCATTAGTGAATTGTTCAAATTTCACCATCACTGGTTTGGAGATGTATCCCAAGAAAGCACACAACAGTAAGTCATGAAACAAATAGTTGGCATCTAAAATGATATAACTCAGACTGCCTTCTCTTGCTTCCCTTTCATAACACTAAACATGAACTTCGAAAACTCTTAAAGTTTAAAAATTATTTAGTCTTTGCTCTGCTTTGCAGATGTGAAGCCTGTTAATCATTTTGCTTCTCTACTTTTAGACTCTTACATCAGTAAGAATTTACAGCCTCCCACGTGTACATGTGACTGTCTAGGTTTTACCAAAAAGCAAAATTGTGCTAAGTTCCCCTAAATGACTTTTGTTTTCTTGAAGTTTCCCATAACCCGCTTGACCTCCGACATTTTGCTGTTTTCTCTGCAGTCTCTACTCAACGCGCAAGTCAGAATTACCATGTTGAAACTAATCATATCATCCCAAATTGCCCACCAAGAGTCTCCAGCTCTTGTTGTCTAGTTAAGGATATTTACATTTTAATGTAAAGTACAATTAATTTATAGGCATAAATATTTCAGTCAATAAAGTTTATTTTATAGCTCACTATTATAATCAAATCACTGTCTGCATATAAGTAAACATTTCACACGCTTTATTATTTTGTGCCACCTTTTCCTTCTCAAATACTCAGGTTGGACAAAATGTTGTGCAGTCACCCTACTATTAATAATCGACGAAGCTGTAGTAACTCTGATTCTTATTTCATTCTGTCAGGATCTCAGTACATCCCCTTTCTTACTCACTGAGCTCCAGCGGTAGACTTTACTCATAGGGCTCACATCTGCTGCCTCACTTCTGTTCTCTTCTTTTATTTTTGTTCTTGAGATTAAGATTTCTACTGTTGTAATTTTTTAAAGTTTTTATTCTTATTAGTGCATGTTGGCACTGCATAATGAATTACATTCATTGTGGGGAGTTGGTCTACACACATAACACATCTGAATTCTTTTTATGTGCCCCTCTTCACCCCTTCACCTCCTCCCTCCTTCATTCTTGGTCCTCTTGCCCTATGGTAAAGATATGTCTCCCTGTACACTATTATATTTCTTTATAATTTGCTCTTTGATTTATCTAGGCTTTGGGTTTCAAATAAAGTGAAACCATGTGACACCATATGGACATTGACACCATAATGGAAACCAGTGGACACTGACACCATAGTGTGAAGTGAAATAAATCAGATACTTAAACATTCAGCATTTACTTCAAGTGTGTGTGTTCAAATATTAACTTCTCAATGATATTTTCTCTGATTCACTGATTTAAATTACAACCAATTTTATAGGCTCTATTATTTAGTACTCACTACCTCTCAAAATAGTGTAAGTTCACTATACCTGTTGCTTAATTGTCCTCACTAAATCTATTAGCAATTGTTACATCTGGAAAAGAGAAAAGTCATAAAAAGTCAATGATTTTTTTCTATGGTATGTAGTGCTTGTTTACTTTGTAAAAGAACACAGTACCTATTTGTTGAATGCTTGAATTACTTGGCAACGTGATTTTGCTTTTAACAAAACAAAGTGCATGGAATATTTATTGGCAGTAAATAAAATAAACTATCAAATATGTACATTATAGTATATTATTAGTTTAAAATAATGTTTTCAAATATATACTGATGATATCAGGTTTTGTTTTCTGCTTTAGTTTTAGAAACTGAGCTACAATGAAACTCTTTGTTGATGAGTTCCTGTATATATCCACATTTTTATATATATTTCTAGAAATGGAATAGATGAGAGAATATTTATGCAAATTTTATGTCCACAGATACCTTCCAAAAATTCTGCACTTACTTAACATTAATATTGCAAGGAGGTAATGCATTTATTTTTAACCATGCCAACTTCCTATATTTTAAATTATGCCATTTCAATATTCATACCTGATATTTTTCTCATACCCTTAGTATTTCTCCTATTAGAAATACAGTGGTATTTTTAAACTTTGCACTTTGAACGTTTTCATATTTCCACAGAGATGCTCCTCTATATTTTTTACTGTCATCAGTGACATTGTAAGCTGCTAGAACATTTGAGGAAAGCAGAAACATGAGTCTCCTTCTAGGTTGACGTACCCTACTTCGAGAATGTTGGGGTGCACAGTGCACTGTTCCATTCTATGCCCCAGTGGTTTCCTTGATACAATGGAATCCAACGATGCCAAACTTAAGCATCATTATGTCATGGTCATCAGTCTCCTAACATTGGTGACCTTATTTATAGCTTCATTATAAATATTCATTTATTATGTGAAGTACATAATATATGTATGTGTTTATACATTTGTATGATGATATAAAACTTGCTTATATTAATGTAAGTTTTGCAAATCTGTATGAAAATTTAAAATTTAACAAAATATTTCAATATTTTTGCTTTGTTTCTTTCTTATATATAGATACATGTATATAAATTTTTGCAAGTATTTATTTTTCACAATATCCTTAAAACTAGTCCATAGCTAATCACTTGAAGTAGCATCATTGTATGCAAAGTAATCATTTATGTGGATATTTCTGTTGTACTATACATTTGTCCTTTCGATTCTAGGTTTATTCAAACACTATTCAGGTTTATTCAAATCCAATGTCAGCTTTAAGGGTAATTGACATATTTAAGAAATTAAGTATTTTCATTTATTGACATGACTTAAAAGTACACATAAAGATTGTTTTTATTTTACAATGAACTAAAATTCACTTTTTCAGATGATTGTGAGTCTTCTTCCATTTAATCAAATTTAGCATTCAAAACACTAGATTTTAAACACTGATTTTTTTTGTGTGTGACAAGGCTTATTTCATAGACTTTTAGTTGTGTCTTGATAGCTTCAATCATAAGTTTTCCAGAGGTTTTAGGGTTTTTTTTCTATCTAGTTACAAAATATTCACTTGTCTTGTTAATTTAATTAAGTAGAGACCTACTGACTTGCGTGCAACTCTGCAGTGTTCCAGCTTACTGGACTCCAATAAATTTCAATACAGTTTTAGCTGATTTTTCTACCTCACACATGTATTTTTAGTTTGAGCATCCTGGTGTTAAAATAACATATCACATGCTGATTCAGCATTTTGGTTTAAGTAGCAAATGAACAGAGTTATCAAGTAATGCTCAGTTTCTGATCTAAATAGTGTCACTGATGTTACTATTATTACTATTGCAGTAGGCAAATCCAATGTCATGTTTGACACTCAAAGTGTAAGAATGATGAAACATGGACAAAATGTGAGCTACAGGAAAATGGTTATGTGGCATTATTATTTATGCCTTAGCCTAATACGACAACAGAAAAAAGATTTTCAAAAAAAATCAGGGTCTAACACTTAGGGTTGTGAATGATAAATTTGATTAACAATATGATAATGTAGAGAGGAAGATTCTGAAAAACAACACTTTCACCTAAGACCGAATTCATATTCACTTTAATGCTGACTGGAATTCATGTAGTTGGAAAACCAAGCATTTTTTGTGCTCTAACATAAAATGATATAAATCTGTTAACTTACCAAATATGTACTGAAAATATATCCAAATAGGCAAGTTGCACACAACCTATGTCTACTATTTCTCCAAGTTTATCACTCACCTCAATTTTCTTTCTTCTTGCATATATCATTGACTGACATTTCTGTGTCAAAATGTCTCCTTGTTGTTCCTAGTGAGCTAGCTTTCCACGGAGTGAGCTGTGCACTCCTGAAGTGTGCAAGTGCTGTATATTTCATTTATCATGCTTTCCTTGAGAACTTTCCAACATTTGCCCTTTATCAACATAATGTTCTATGTTGTTAAAGTAAATAAGGAAAATCAGCTATAATCACCAAGTGGGAGAACTTCTTTTGTCTGAGATTTCCTATCTGCGTTCTTCATTCTGCATTTTCTCAACCAAACACCACAATATAAGAAAATAAACTTGTGTTTTTTTTGCACTTCAGTTACAGTTTTTGTTTTAGGCTTATCTTTCCACAAGGGAAACCAGTTGGATTCTAAGTATCACTGTGTGCTTTAGCAATCAAAGGGACGGAAGCATATATATCATAAAAGAGAAAAGAAAATCACCATAACGGACTGGGTAAATGTATATTTATCAAAATCATTTGAAATATTCAAACTTTATTTTTAGCCAAAAGAGAAAAATGAATTTAATCATTTTTGTAATTATCCAGTATTGCAAAAAATTGAGCTGGATGCTCAAGCCTGTACTCCAGTAGCCACAGCGCCGCCAGGGAGAAACGAGTGTCACGCCGTTTGGGAAACGTGTAGCCGTGAAGGTTGTGACAGATTGTCTGAACATGTGAAAATACTCCAGGGAGTTTTCAATAGCACAGATCACTCTCTGGTCTTAGATCATCTATCATGCAATTATTGTACCTTCCTCAACACTTTTTCAGGCTGTATTTGTTATCTCTGGGGTCTATTACACTCTGTTACAGTTTTTTGTAGCATACTATATATCAACAAAAATATTTATGTTTATTTTTTTTTACTTTTTCACTTTCTACCTCCTAAGAAAAAAGGGAAAAAGAGAAAAGGTAGAGACATACAATTCAGTATTGTTTCATTAGTACTATTTATTCTCCCATCACATCATGAAGCAACTTTCCCATTCAAAATGTGTCATTTCATCCATGTGGTCACATTTATACAAAGAAATATATATATATATATATATATATATATATATATATGCATGATTTGTATGGCTGAAAATCTCAGCCTATTCTCCAAGCCTTCGAATTAAAGAATAAATAGAATTCAAAACACTTACACAGAGCTAATTATAATTATAATAGAAAAAATACATAGCAAAAATCATATATATATGTGTATATATATATACATATATATATGCATGATGTGCATGTATTCTGTGGCAACATAATCTGGAATATTTTCACAAATATATATACTTCTTGATAGGGTTTATATAGAAAAATCATAAATACTATAATGTGCTCAAGTTTTCACACTGACATCATAGAGAATTATGACTTCTGTGGTTCACTGTTGTTTACAAATATTTAAAATATGGAATGTTCACTCTTATTTATTGCTACTGTACTTTACCATAATAAAAGAAGTCAGTGTTGCTAAGCAACTTATAATGAAACAGGTAGCAATAGAGCCCAACTTTCTGTGTTCAAATTCTCACTTACATGCCTTTGTGTATACTAGAGGAAATCAACCATTTTTCGAAATGTGAAAAGTTATTACAAACCTCAGAAGATTTTTAAGAAAATTAGAGAAATTGATGTGTATAAAATTCTTATAGTAACTCCCCATTAAGTGTTAGCAAATTAATGTTAGTGTTTCATTTATGATCATATATTTTTTATCTTTGTGAAACATGTATAAAATTAATATTTGTAGTATTTTCATAGGTCTTTAGGAATAATGAATAATAAACTTACGAGCATTAACTTTCATATAGGTTATTTATATAACAAGGATCATGCAACATGTGAAAACTGAATAACAATATAGCAGAAGAAATAGCAAATCACAGCAATAAAAGAAAAACTGCATTGTTAACGTCAAAATTACTATTACTGCAAATTTCATTTTATAGACTATTGTATGAAATTTACTCTTATTTATTCTTATTTAAAATGGTGCATTGCATTGTTTCAGGGTTAATATCTGCTTTCACTAGAACATTAAGTTATTAATTTAAATGCTTATGCATGACCGAGTTTTCTGCTTCTTCCAGGATTGCTTTACTTTCTCCAAAGAGACACCATGCAACGTAATTATATAAGGATGCTATGCCTTGACAATAATAGGTTGTTTTCCCCATCATCTTACTTACGATATTATTGCATTAATCCAAGTACATGTCTAAAGATGATCTGTTATCAAAGTGGGAAAATTATTTAAAAAGATAATGGTTCCCTCTATTTTCCAATACTTTTCTCTTCTAGTAGATACAATCACCAGGAATAGTTAGAGTTGCTAAATTGAAATATCACTTACCATCATTCTTAGATAAAATATATAACAGTCTCATACAATGTTAGTAACTAATGTACATGTGGGATATCTGATATCTTGTGGCTAGAAATTTGAATTTTTTGTAGGCTGCTATTAATATGCAAGTGTATAATTTTGTGTGTATTTGTAAAACTTCCAATAAAGAGGAAGCCTCTTTTTCCTTCTATTCACTTTTACTTATAATGTACATCACTGTTAGTTATTTTGTGCTCTCTATTCATGTTTTGGGATTTTTATTTTTTATGTTTATTGGTGCATGTTTGCAGCACAATATTTTTAGAATCTTTGTGTGAAGAGTTGTTACTTGTACTTAATACTTTTCACAACCACTTCTGCCTTTCTTCTCCTCCACCTGTTGGTCTCTTTCTCTTTTGTGAGAGATTTATTTTCTTAGTGCCTCTTATCTATCTTTTGTTTTGCTCTTTGTACAAATATTTTGGGGCTCTTAGTGGGATACAATGTGTTTTCATTTTATGGGAGTCTTATCTGTGAAAGTATGAGTAGTAATAATAATAGTATGTTACTCTACTTATTTTCATTCAATACAGAGAAATATATCTGAGGAAATAAAAAACTATCCCCATGAATGATTGAATTTTTAGTCTCTTTATACCCAGGAGGAGCTGTTTGATTCATTTTGGTTTGTAGTTAGGTATAATTGTTGCTAACATTATAATTATAATAATGATTAGCATGGATCCCTGAATCATGACTCGCTGAATTCTGTTAAAAAAGATTTAATAAATTCTATATTAGATACTTTATGAATGAGAAATACTTGCCATGCTAAGCTGTTTGAAGTTTAATACTGTGTGGGATAATACAAGAGATTGGTCAAAATCAATGGTAAACTTTATAAGAAAGTTATTTGTATTTTTTTTACTGTGATGTTAGGAAACTATTGCCTTTAATATGTGAAATTCTTATTGTGTTAGTTTTTGTTACTTTTTAAGACAGGGTCTCTCTGTGTAATACAGGCTGGTTTCAAACTCACTATTTAGCCCAGACTAAAGGATCTCATGGTGACCCTCCTGCCTCAGTCTGCAGAGTCCTAGGATTACAGGCATGCATCACTAGGCATGCCTAGCTAGTCAGTATATTTAACACCTCTAAGGTAAGAGAATTTGCTGATTGATGATTAACTCTATTGGTTTTCTGCATAAAAATAATATTATGTACAAATAATGACAATTCTACCTGTCCTGTCTGCTATACTTTTTATTGCATCATTGAGAATATACAGAAAACCTTGAATACATTCAACATGAGTGAATATCCTTTATTTTGTCCTTATTGGACATGATTTTACAATGTTCATTCACATTTATCTTTCTCAAGTCAGAGCACAAAAATCATGATTTTTTTTAATTTTTAAAAATCAAGCTATTTTAAATATCTTCCCATATTTTAAATAGTGAAACATGTGTTGAATGATGAAATAAAGAAAGAAATATACTAAGAAATACAAAGACAAATTTATTAGTGCCATTCTCTGTCTGAAAACCTTTGTGCGGAATCTGTTCCATCTCCCATCCTGGAAGCCTGCTGTTAGAATATGATGAATACCTTGTTATAATTTATCTAATATTTGGATCCTTGAGAAATCAGAACCACTGGTGTCAATTCGAAGTGCTATAGAACTGCATTCAAATGTATGAGGCACTGCGTTATGTTTTCTACTTATATAGTAAAGAAAAAGTTGTCAAAAATTTAAGGCCATATAGCAGCATCACTGTAATGTCACTAAGAAATGACATCGATTTTCCATACTTCTTAAATTTTAACTTAAAATGGGACGAGAATGAAAAGAGATGTGCTTTTGGCATTGCGGATCTTTTAAAGCCATACTTCAGTCTTCGTAAGAATGCCATCTGTCCTATTCAGAACGATTGTACAACAAACTCTCAGAAGGACATAGATCATCTTGCCGTGTGCACTAGATGCCATTTGTGTTTAATCTTCCTACCTGCAGGCAATGGATGGGGCCGGGGCACTTAAAAAGCCAATAGAAACACGTGGGGACAGTGCCACAGTGCCACAGTGACTCCGTGAAGTTTTGATCTCGCATGTAGAAGTGTTAATAATGTTTCAGACCTGTTGCAAAGGATGATGGGGCCCGCAGTTCCCCTATGGGGCAGCTCACGTCCTCCTCAAAGACAAAAGGCAATGGAGCTCATGCAGTTATGCATCTGTCCATTCTTGCCATTCTACAAATGACATTTGTAGTTGTTGGACTCATGTTCATAGCATTAATGTAGAAAAAATATGATGAATACAAAAGGAAATACATCAATTTATATGGAGGAAACTGCACTAGACTGTGCATCCCTGTGAACCAGAATCACTTGGAATTCCTTTCATGAATATGTAATAAAACACATTTTTTTCCAGGCACTATGGCAAGCACTGAGAAAAGAAAAATGATGAGTCTTTCATGAGCAAACATGTAAGCGATTAAAGTAATCTTGAAAGTAACTCTTATTTCAAAAGCAAAATATTACTTTATGCCCAAGGATCTGTGAGAGAAGTGGAAAAGTCAGTTACTTCAGTCTCAAATGTGCGTGTCCTCAGATGCAGACTGGCCTCTTGGATGTCTAAGTGATAATGATATGAACCCTTGGTTAGAGTGATCGCACTACTGCAACACAAACACGCGAGGTTGCAGTGTTGGAGACGAGTATTATGTACGGCAAGGAGCTGTGTGTTATTGACAGAAAAGTTATAAGAAAGAAAATTAGCAGAAGGTGAGACAGAGAAGGTAGGATTGGTGTGAAACAGAAGACTGAATTAGGGAGAAGGTAAGAATCCTTATCAAATGTTGAGGCAGTCACAGCACAGTCAGAGTTATATTTCAGTCAGATTTTATTACAGCACCATAAAGCAATACTGCCTGAAGGGGCTCAAGGAGGGAACTCATTTAGGACAGATGATACTTCTCAAAAGTAAAATGACACGGAATGGACTGTCCTAATTAAGTAAATTTAGCAAAAAGATTGGTGACAACCTGTCACTAATTAAATTAAATGATGTAAAATAAAAGAATAAAGTATCCTTTATGTAAGATCTACCATTAATGAATTTAGAAGGCAACATTTTATGCATCTGAAAATATATGAAAATTCTGGATTAAGAATCATAGAACTAGTGGAGAGAGGACCTTTACAATAGCTGTGTGACCAAGTGTCCAAAGCGGATGATACTTAACAAAATTGTCAGAAACAACCAGTTTTAAGAGTTATCAAATTACATGTCTTACTTTGTTCAAGGAGGCCTACTAAATCTTGGTAAGATTGAAAGTTGTGTCATTTCATTTTAGGATTACTCACACTCCCCCAAAATGTAGAGCAGGCATTCAGAACAGGCAGGCGTTCCAAACTTTCAGTAAATTAATTTTGTTTGGAGTACAGGGTGAAAAGCAAAGGTAAAAACAATGAAGAATACCTTGAGATCAGTTTGCATCAAAGAAAGCAACACTGGCCAATCAGGCCTTTGCTAGGGAGCTCCAGCCAGCAGGAAGTGCTGGAGCCCTGCAGTCCTGGGGGGAGGCATTGCTGTGTATAAAACTGAGCTAAGGGTGATAACCAAGCTCTGAGATCTGCTGAATGCAGGCAGCAAAGCATGGGAAAGGATTATACATTTAAAATTTGGATGAAAGTAACCTTTGGGGAAAAAAGAAAACAACTGTCCAGATGACCTCTCATAATTTCAGCCTGATTAAACTGTAAACAGGTCGCTTCTTGCAGACAGACTTCTTAACCTGTACCTCCAAATATCATGTCAAAATAATCCTTTTCTCTTTATGAATTAACTGCCTCAGATATTTTGTTATAATCAAAGAAAGCTGAACAGCATATATATTGGCCAGTATTTTTGGTTTTCTTCTTAAAAATACATTATTATATATGTTATAGTTAAAATACATAAGTGAAAATGATTGTCAATGGAAAGTTATATGTATGTATTTTTAAAATGGTACTCTGTATGTCTGTTAAATCCATTCAATGATGTAATTTATTAAAATAGGAAATATTTTGGCATATGTGAATACCCTACAATAATCTTACTTTAAAATCAAGGACAGTTTCAATTATTCTAGTATCCAAAACAACAAAATACCTAACAGTAATTTGAACCAAACAGATGAAATATGTATAGATTTGTATTACACTGATGATATAAATTAACACAAATAAATGGAAATAGATGGTATGTTTATAAATAAAAGAGTGGTGTTAAGTTGTCTATACTACTATTCAAAGTAATCTACAGATTCAATATAATCGTTACCAAAATCCTAAGGGCATTTTCACAGGTGTAGAAAAATAAGTTAAAGATTCACCCGGAATTATAAAATGGATGGGTATTCAGAGCAAAGTAAGAAGTCACAACAATATTTAAGGCATCACACTTTCTAATTTCAAATAATATTACAAGTATTATGATCACAACAATATGGTACTGGTATAAAAACAGACACATACATCAAGGGTAAGAACAGAGGTCACAGAAATAAGCCCAAACATATGGTCAACTAAGTTTTTGACAAGTTCACCAGGAAGAGACAACAAGGAAAGGGTAGACTGTCCAATAAACAGTGCCAGAATAACAGAATTTTCATATGCCAAAAATTGGACCCTTATTTGCACCACTTAGACAAAAACCACTTCAAAATGGATTAATGTATAATGTAAAACTTTAAACACTCTTAAAAGAGTCCTTAACCATTGACCTTCAGAACAGTATTTTGGGTATCACAACAAAAGCTAAGGCCACAAAAGTAAAAATAAACAAGCAGTAGTATATCAAACTGAAGTTTCTACATGGAAAAATAGCCAAATGAAAGTCTACAGAACAGGACAAAACTTTGGAAACAAAATATCTAATGAGTTAATATTCAAAATGGAACAACTTTGCCCAACTTTAGAGAAAAACAAAAGGAAAGATAATGTGATTTAAAGGATGGGCTCAGGAACATAATAAAGTTTTCCAAAAGAGACGCAGAAAGAAGTCAGCATGTATACGAAAGGAAGTTCAATGAGTTCGATGTCACTGAACAAACACATTCAAATCAAACCACAGCAAGCTGTCAACTCCTACCTTTGCATGGCTGTTTTCAAAATGATAAGAAATAAACATTTTTAGAGAGCACATGAAGACATGGAAGCGCATATGCACGGCTGGTGAAATACAAATTAGTATGAGCTCTGTGGACAACAGTAAAGAGATTTATAAAGACATTAAAAATAAAACTATTATATGACCCAATGATTTCTCTGCTGGGTATACACACACAGAACATGACATCAATGTAGAAGTATTTAGTCTCTCACATTTATTTAGACAGTAGTCACAATAGGCAGTATGAAAAAATCTAAAGTTCATCTCATCAATGGATGAACTGAATGGAAAATTTACATATATGCATATATATATATATCATATATCATATGTATGTATATATATATATATATATATATGATTCCATCTTATAAAAAGGGAGATGTCATTTTCAACAACTAGATGAATGTGGAAGACATTATACTAAGTGAAATAATCCAGACAGAATACAACACTGTATGAACTCACGTGTACTTGGAAACTTAAAACATGTAGAATAAATAGCACCAGAGAACAGAAAAATGGTTACCAAGAACTGGGAGGTATTAGGGTGAATTAAATCGAAGGGTATAAGTGTACACATTATGTAGGATGTAGTGTCCTACATGAAGACTGTAGTTACTAACACTATGCACCACTGTATACTCAAAATTAGCCCAGTGAGTAATTTTATGTTCTCCTACCACAAAATCAAAAGTAAAAGTGGGAGGTTGTAGATAATTTAATATATTTACTATAGTCATCATGTCAGTGTAGCCATGAAGTATGTATACCACATGGAATATATAATATCATTACAAGGTGTGCCTTAAATATATAATAAATTAATTAAAGAAATACTGAAAACAAATATTTCAATTATACTTTATCCTCTTGATATTTCAACTAATTAATCCATATTTTATAGAACTTAATCAGTTCCTGAACTAATTAACTCATTATTCTTTTGAACTTGAGCAAGGTGAAGAAAGAAAAAAAGTTAGAATTGATTTTCTAGCCTGGTTTTCCTGAATTTTTCTGTGTTCCAAATTCTAGTCTCAAATCTATTTCTTTTCTGTCTGTGAGCACTATTAGTGAATATTGGGGAAAATGTTCTCTGACTGACTCTCGAGAGTAATAACCTCTAATGTGTTTTCTGAAACCCACTTTATGGGAGAAAACTGTTGAAAATGGTCATCTCTTCTCAATGTTTCCAAAAGCTGAATTTCTTTACTTAGTCATAACAAACCAGGCTCATTTT
Source organism: Dolichotis patagonum (assembly GCA_004027295.1). NCBI lineage: Eukaryota > Metazoa > Chordata > Mammalia > Rodentia > Caviidae > Dolichotis > Dolichotis patagonum. The sequence goes on along the minus strand of PVJX010007193.1, from coordinate 14,229 downwards.
TTAAAAGCATTTATATAGTTGATTAATAATGCTTCAAAGTGACAAAACTTGGTCTTGACACTATTTTCCGCATGCATTTCTAATCTATAAAATATCTTATATACATTAGAGACTCAACTTAGTATACCAATCTCAAAGGAGTCCAAACAAGGCAGAAATCTGGGTTTTAAGTGTTCATTATTGACTAAAATAAGATGTAATATCCCTCACTCACCTTAAAATAGATTATTGTATGGTGATTAGCAACAGTAAACATAGTATCCAAAAAATAGACATATATCTTGCCAAGATTTCTAAACAAATAATTTTAACTCTTTGAATTTAAGTTATTAGATTTTCATCATTAAATGTTATTTGAATCTACGAATGCAATAAACAGTTCGGTTGGAAAGGAAAGTGATACTTCAGAGAATTTTCATTTATTTTCCTTTATTCTCTAGATACTTTTTCCCCAAGTCAACACTTTGTAGATAAATTTTATATGGATCTACTTCTTGGAGTAGGACATTGACAAAGTTATAAAAAATAAATTTCAGGAACATGAGTTACATTTCCTGTTAGCAAGTTCTAGGAAAATTTATCTTTTAATGTGTGGATGATGTGGCTTTTCTGTTTAAGTTCCCTAAAAGTAAGAGTCAGCACTTTAATTTGGCAGTATCGTTAAAATTAATAAATCATAGCTCCCATCCTATTAGCCTTGTACTCTTCATAAGAGAAAAGCAGGACTTACTGTCCCACTTGCATTTTAGTTCCCTCCCCTGACATATTTTCCAATGAGCATTTGCATTCCAAGAGTTTAGGCCAAGACTGGCTCATTTGTAAATCTGTCTAGCGTATAATTTGTTTTACATTTTTTGATTAGTGTTTTTGCTAGTCGTGATTAATTTAGTTGTAAACAAATAATGACATTGAAAAATTATGTAATATTTTTACTGTCTCTGCTTTACTGTGCCCTTCTACATCCTGTAAAATATTTAGGTCTAGTTTAGTGCATGGTGATAGACATAGCTCTCGTTTTAGTTTTTGGCATGTAGAAAGCCAGCACTATTTAGTAGAGAGACCACTTTTCTTCCAGTGAACATGTCTGGCTCCTTTTTCAAAGTAGTGTGTTTGGGGTTGTATCTGCATCTTCAATTCTGTCCCACTGATCCTCAAGTCTGATTTTGGTTTAATTACTATTTACCAGTACCATGCTGATTTTATCACTGAAATTTGTAGTATAATTCCAAGTCATAGATTGTGATGCCCCCAACTTGTCTTTGTTGCCCAGAATTGTTTTTACTATTCTAGGTATTTTCTAGTTCTAGGTGAATTACTGGAATGTTTTCTCTAAATCTGTGAGGTGTGCTAACCATATTTTCACTGAGATTGCATTACATTAAATCTATATGCAGATTTGGGGGTGTGGCCAGTGCCACTATGTTGAGTTTTCCTATCCAAGAGGAAGGGATATGTTTCTGCTTTCTGATGTTCTCTTCATTCATTTCTAGGTTACTGTAATTTTTGCCGTACACATCTTTTATGTTATTTGTTAAATTCATTCCTAAATATCTCATTGTTTAAGATGTTATTGTAGACTCAAATACATCACTATACATTAAACTAAAGTAAAAAATGGATCCAATATCTAAATATTAAAAAAGAAACATCAGATTTCCTGGAAGAGAAAATAAGTAGAAATCTCAAAGACGTAGGTAGATAGTTAAAGAACAAAACACAGACTACAAGGGAAATATTACAAAGAACCAACAAATAGGATGCATTAAAAAGCTTTTGCATATCCAAAGAAATCACTAACAGAGTAAAAAGACAACCTACAGAATAGGAAAAAAATTATCTCATTTTCCCTCAGAGGACTTATAACTAGAATATATAAAGAATTGAAAAAAATTCAGACTTCCAAAATTCAAAGATCCAGACCAAAAATGGGCATGTGAAATAAATACACATTTCTCAAATGAAGAAATACAGACTGTAAAAAAAAACATGAAAAAATATTCAACGTCATTGATCATTAGAGAGATGCAAATTAAAACAATAGTGAGACTTCATCTCATTCCAGTAAGAGTGGCTTTCATCAAAATATCAATCAATAACAAATGCTGGAAGGGCTGTGGGGAAAATTACCCCTCTCCAGTGTTGGTTGGAGTGTAGACTGATAAAATCACAGTGGAAATTCCTATGGAGAATCCTTGAAAAATTAGGATTAGAGATCCCATTTGAACTGGCTCTTTCCCTTCTGGGTTTCTTCCCAGAAGAATTAAAAATATCACACCACAATGATACATGTGCACCCACGCTTATAGCAGCACAATTTGTAATAGTTAAAACTTGGAAACAACCCAAGTACCCATCAACCAAGGATTAGATAATGAGATTTTTTTGTTTAATAACAGAATACTGCTCAGTCATAAAGGAAAATAAACTCGAGGCTTTCATAGGGAAATGGTTGCAACTTGAGACCATACTCATGAGTGAAATAAACCAGATGCATATGTGTAAACATCATATTGTGTCAGTATTGTGAGAAACTGAGTAAGTACAATAGATATTGTGAAATGGGAAGAAATTGTTCAATAGAAATAACTATGATTGGGAAAGGGGAAAGGAAGAAAATGAAAAGGAAATATATATGTACACACAAGATACTTAAGATAGTTATACAGCTGATTTTTCTTAATTCATTGAAAAGATACTTTTGTGCTAATATTTTTTGTACAATTTATCCTGCTTGTATCTTGTACTCTGAATAACTGCTAGGAAGACAACAATACAGAAGGTATTAATTATTGTAACTGTCCAACTAACCTGTTTTGAAACTATGTTTCATTGTTATTTTTATCTTTTTTTCTCTTTAAAAAAAACTCAGCTCTAAATTAGAGGCAACCCTTGGCCTTCAGTTATCTTAGTAAAAATATGTAGAGAATAACCACTTTCCAGGAGGTTTTGCTTTTCCTACTTTTTTCTTCATCACTATACATTGGATGTATTCCTTTCTGAGGAAAAGTATAAAAGTGGATGTCTAAGCATGTTTGGTATGAGTTATATGTCTGTTATCTGTATTATACTTACTTGTAATGTCATAATTTCACATATCTTTATTATATTAAAGTATTTAGAATATTTTAGTTCATTCCAGAAGATACTTTTGATGCACTGGACCATGATTCTTTGGCCCAAGTCATCTACGCACATTATATATGGTAGACACAGAGAGGAGAGTCCGCAATCCCACTGTTTCCTGGTATTCATCTCCTTGTTCAATTCCTACTACTTGCATATGGGTGGCTTTTTAAAAAAATATTAAATAACCAAAGTGATATGCTGTCAGTTATGTAATTAATTTACCTGTGGCACTACCTTCATAGACTTTGAAGCCTTCTTGCCACGGAAGATTTGATGAAACAGACTGCAGTATGAGAAGATGGTCATGGCAAGAAACCATGGAAAATCCTTAGGCATCAGTCACATACAGTCTGAAGCCTTGTGTTCAGGTGACCTGTGGTTTAATTATCTCACAAGAACCAAATTTAAGCCTCACCCATGACTTAGATGAAAAGCAGATTATTCACTGACGCAGGTATCTTGGTCTTGCAAACTTGAATAGAGCATGGATTCTATTATATGAGAAATGCAAAATATTAATGAATAGCAAAATATAATTTAGATAATAAGAAATAGAGAGATAGACGTTTCAGAAAAGGGAAAGTGACAAAGAGACAGAAGGGACAAGGAAGAAAGAAGAAATAGTGAAATAGTACATTAACATGTGTCACGTACATGTACCCACTTCCTCGAGAGCAATGTAATCATTATGTAGTGCAAATATGTAGTGTAACCACACGCTAATAAAAATAAAATTTTAAAATAAAAATGCCACTTGAATGTACAACCTGGCATTCATTCTCTTTTAACTCACATTTAGTTTACAAATCTAAATTTAAATGATGTGTAAAAAAATCTGTTATAAAGCACAAGAAACAACATGACCATAAAAACGATCTATAGAGTTCATGTAGTATTTTATAACTGAAAATCCCACTGTTATTTCCTGACATATTGGAAATATGTACACTCCTTTTGGATAGCAATTCCCTAGGAAATTTGGAATCAAGTTCTAGGTTTTTTTTCATTAATTTATTATAAAAATATTAGGTTAATGTCAATATTGCTTGGTTATAAAGTAAAAAGACTTGGCCTCACGTTTATTAAGGTTGCTTCCTGCTCTAAATTCTTATTTATTGCATCTATATTTTTCAGTCTGCATTAGCATAGCACTGCATTAGTGTCCCTGAATGTTTACTATCATTTAAACATCTTGAAAACATGCCACAGTAGTATTGGAGAAGGATTATTATTCTTTTTGAAATTAAATAAGAATATAGTTTCATCATATGCATTTGAGAAAGAAAACTAAGCATTCATAAGCTGGCTAAATTGAGTTAGAGGGGAATATGTCAGTGAAAATGTTTAGCAAATATATTCAAATATTTCTACTTAATTTTATATGTAGTTCCAAGACATTTCAAACCATCTTTGTCTCATACAAACATGTTGTACTTTTAAAAGTGCACTGCTGTGAAGTTTCTTCATTTTAGAATTGTTGTATGAATGACTTGAGAATATTTCAGTATATTTTATACTAATTATAGAAATAGGACTTTTTATAAACAATTGAAGCATAGCCAGAGGTAGCTTTAGGGACATGTAATGTGTTTAGCAAATTAAAATACTATTTAAAGAGAAGAATGTGTACATATATTTGAAAGAGATATTCAAAGGAGCTTATAGAGCATACATCTAAATTGTTCGATAAAATCATGAACACATATAGATTAAATACTTTATTTCTGCTAACCTAGATTTATGACTATTTCAAAATTAGATTTATGGCTGTTTCTAAAGTTGAAATAAGACAGCTTTAGAAGAAAGAGAAGAACATAAAATATTCTTAGTGGTAAGTATGGATCAGGCAAAATATAAAAAAGTCCAGTATAAGTGATATAATTAGAACAATGAAGCTCAAAAGTGTGAATGATAGTAATTTAGTTGAAGATCAAACAACTTCTTGATTTACATTTTTGTTTCAGCATTTTTTATAGTCTATTTGTTATTCCTTCCTGAAAAATGCCCCATGGCTATGAAGGGTATCCCTAGTTCTTCATTTTGCAGCATTATTTGTGAAGAGAACTCACTGATCAACATTTTCCTAAATAAATTATAGCCCATTGTTGACAGTGTGAGTGGGGCCAAAATACGAAGGAAAATAGCTTTTGGGATAATATCTAGTAATAATGTGACCTATGAGATAGCCCTGTTATAACACGATGCAAATTGAATAGTGATATTTCACAATTTAGTCAACTCTGAAAGATAAAATGAAGTAAAGAACTAATTTAATCTATCTTTATGGTTATAAAAAAGCAGAACCAGGGATATATTTCAGCAAAACAGCATGTTCCTGGCAAGAGCAAGGTCCTGAGTTTGAGTCTTTGTATCAAAAAACAAATAAAAAAACACACCCCCAAAATAACAGAGAATTAGAAGAAGCAGTCAGCAACTGATTTATAATACTCCATAATTACAATAGACTTAAAATTATAGCTATAGAAATATACATACTAATATGTAGTATGTACATAATTGGTATATATGCTAATTATTATGATTAATAATTCATAACCTATAATGATAAAGAAAGTTACCATGTGCTTTTATAAATCTTTCCTAGAGAAATTTATCTTAAGGAAACTTTAAGCTTATTAGGATTGGTAGCAGATTGAATATGATTTTCATGTCTTTTGTCTCTAATATCAAATCCTGTATCATTTTGAATTAAATATTCTATAGCTATTCCAAATAATAAAAATAAAATTCATGATTTTGGGGGAAAATTTAGCCATGAATTGTGAGCAAATTTAATGTCTTCTTTTTTCTTCATAAAAATACATAAAGGAATATGACTGATATTTTGAACACATACACAGTAAGTTTTAAATAGGTAGCAAATAAGATACTATCAGAGAGGATAGCAGAAGAGAGACAGAAGCAAGGTATGAACAGCTGATGACTTCTATTTTCAGGGCTTATGATATTCTGTATTGGACACTGCTAACCAGTCTGCCCTGAGGGATGCTGGGAAATATAATAATCTCTCCTCACCCTTAGACATGATTTCAGTGATTCCCATCAGGTAATTTACAAAAAACCATGAGGAAATATTTCTGCTGATTAACTGAAATAGATTAGCTCAAGGTTTGGAGCTGTATTTGGAATTGGAGAACGTAGATAGAATAACCAGAAAGCAGATGAGAACCTCTGTATCTAACAAAGTACATTGTGAGCTATTGTATCAAATCAAGTGTTTGAGATGTGTGAATTGGTGAATGCTAATTATTAAGGAAACACTTGATAAATTATCAAATACTTTGTAAATTGTATTGAAAAATTGTTAATAAAGTATTAATTTATACAAATAATAAGAAATTATACAGAAGAATTATTAATAAGAAATTATACATTCTTGGAAAAAGAATTTTTACATTCTCTGAACATATATCTATGTAAAAGCATTAAATGAAACACCTTAACATTTTGTCTCAATTCTGAATAAACGATAGGTGATGTAATAAACATTAGCCATAATGTTTATAAAGTAACTGATGTTCAGCTGTTAAATAAATAATATAAGCAAAATGGTTATAAGCATCTGCCTGACCTACATATGTAAAAAGTTTGAACTAGAATTAACAAAGGAATTTTAAAGTCTGTAAATTTATTGGTCTTCTATCAATAATAAGTGGTAATTTTTAAAAAGTATGTTGCTCATATACCAAATAAAATATTATATTTTATTTTACAAATAATAACCACTTATGATGTTACTAATATGCTTCTAAAATCTTATTTTAAATAAAACATTTTAACATACCCAAAGAAAACTGAACAAAAGTAAAGGTCATGAAAAATTCAAGATTTTTTTAAGATATGCTAATGTCTAGTATATTCCCACTTTTTTAAAAAAAGGAATTGAAGCAATATATATTATATATAAATATATAATGAAGCATAATAGTATGTTATATTGATAATATATAGTAATATATTACATAATCATGATATAATATATTTATATATAAATATATGAGGTCTGATGAGAAAATATGGTAAATTTATAAATTTAAAACTCAGTTTGTATAGTAAAAGATACATCAATTCTGCTGCCAACAGAACACAGAACTCATCCCATTTCTCTTACCACTTTCTGAAGATGTTCCTCGGTGGATTTTTGTGGATATGTCCCTGTCCTAAATTGATTCAGCACATTACTTGTCGTGGTCATTGTGCCTTTGGGTAGGACTCAAGACGAAGCTGTACCAGATCTGAGGAATGTGATAGATAAGGACAAATGATGATGCTTTCACAATGAGCCTTTCCATTGGACTGCATTCAGCAACAGTGTGAGCCATATATATCATCATAACTTATAAAGACACTTAAAAAAGGCTGCCGGAAAAAAGTGCCAAGAAGTACAGCTAAGCACATTCAAAATGAAGAAGGGTCTTCCGGGTGGGATTAATGGCCATGTGTCTTTTAATGTTTATATTTATTTAAATCAGTGATCCCGCATACACTTTACTTGCCATTTGTATATGTCTGTATAATATACAATGTGATAAAATTTTAATTATATTAATCATTTTCCCATCACTGAGGCACAATATCCCACGTCTGTGATTTAAATGAAGAGTGCTTTAATTTAGCTGACAGCATCAGTGGATTCAGCCTCCAAGGCACAAACAACGTGACAGAGGGATGTGGTAGCAGTTGGCTCACAGTGAGCGGGAAGAAGAGCAGGGGAACGCTTCCACAGGATGAGGGACCAGGGACTAGCACCCAAGGTCATGCTGCTATGACCCACATAGGGTGCTATGTTAATCCCCTAGCCAGATCCCAAGCCAATCCAATTGACACTCCACCTTAACTTTCATAGCTCACCTCTCGTCAACTGGACATCCAAATACCATACTGCACGTATAAATGAACACAATAATTAGACAATCCTTTCACTTAGCATGGTAAAATCTTGCATAGAGTCAAATAATTCAATAATTCTTACTCTAAAGTCTCAACAGTTCCACCACTTTCAAAAGGCCAAGTCAATGTGTCTCTAAGGCTGAAGCCAAATTCTTAATCATGAATCTCTTTAAAAATGAAAAGCAAGTTATGTAAGTTCAAGATATAATGGCATAGGAAAAGATGTCCACCCCAGAAAAGAGAAATAGAAAGATAGAATAGGGTCAAACCAAAGTGAATCTGAAAGCCAGCATTGAAAACACTAAGCTCTGTTGCTCCATGTCCAGTAGCTTGGGAACATGGTGGTCAAAGTGAGCCCAAGAGGTCTTGGGTCGTCTCTTGCTGGTTGCAACTGCAGTGGCCTCCCTGTTGTATTGTCTGTGCTCAGATCCCTAAAGTTTCCTCAGCAGGCATTCTAGCGTCCTGATATACCCACCTTCCTGGTGTATCCACCACTCCTTTGACTTCATTCTCAGAGTTATTCCCAATGCTCCTAGGGGCTCCTAGTGGCTCCTACGGGCTCCTAGGGGTTCTTTGCTTCCTTTTAAATATGGGCAAAGTCTACCCTGCCCCATGTCACAATGCTAGTACTTTGATACCAGCAAAACCAGCATCTCATGAATGATACCAAGGTCTGCCAGTAGCAAGGACAGTACTCAGGTACTTAGGTTCCTCAGCTTAGAGGTAGAAACTTCCTCTGCTCTCTAAGTTCCTGGATGACCTCGAGCCCAGTAAAGTGCATACCAGGGAGTCAAGGGCCTAGGCAGCCCTTCTGGAGCAGGGAGGCCATGAGCTTCCTTCTCAAATAAATTATTGATAACTTCGTATTTTTGAGCCTGCAGTGCGCAGAGGCTTTGTTGATTCCCGAGATGGCCTCTAGGCATCTTTCATTTTGTGCTTGTACTAAATGCTTTGTCTGTTTCTAATGGCCCTAGTTATTTCTGGAGCTCCACTTTCTTTGTTCCCAAAATAACACATTGTCCTTTTAGTGTCAAAATTTCATTTTTTCTGTATTTTGTGTAGAAAATTCTCAATTAAAATTTGTCTAACAGCAGCCAGCAAGGCACGTGCCTCACCCTGAGTTTTTGTGGCTTTGAAGATTTCTCTGCCAGACCAAGCAGTAAACATTTCTGAATCCCAGTCTCTGGCAATATCTCAGGATATGGGGGGAAAAAGTTAACAAATCCTTGCCCACATATGCCATGCACAACCTCTGCTTCAATTGCCAGTGAAGTCTGTTCACAGTGGAAACACCTGATCCCGCTTCTTACTGTCACATTGCAATCAGCATTCTGGTGTTCTGTATCCTGAACAGAATTTCCATCAAGTTCTCCTCACAGCATTTAAAAGTTTTCCTACCCTATATCTCCAAAAAATCCAAACTCCTCCCAGAAGCAAACTTGACTAGATGGTTAAGTATATGTCAGCAAACATCCCAACGGATTCAAAGGAGCTTACCTCACTGTGACAGGGAAGGAAGAGTGGCAAACGGTGCCAGAAAACACAGGTCAAGGGAACACACATAGTACCACGAGGCACGCCTCTGTGACCACACAGATGCGCTTAGAAGTGTTCTTTCCTAATTCCCTGGGCTACAGCAGACTAGCCGGTCAAGTTGGCATTGTGCTATAACTAATAATATACGTATATAACTCCATATATATATATGGAGTTATATACATATATAATTCCCAATATAAATTTATCTATAAGAAAAGCAACAATGCAATTGAAAACAGACTAAACAAATAGCTTACTAATAAAGGATAGGTATATTAGTCATACATCAATATGCCAACAACTTCCAATATCTTAATACTATGAATATCATAAATACTTCTCTTTCTTGATTTAGATGGTTTCATGTACTTGTTATTCATTTAGATTCTACTGCTGCAGCTTGCATTCTATCCTCAAATCAACTAAAATACTTGCTAGTGTACGTGGAGTACTGCTTACATTTGAAATGATGATTTTTCTTAAGAATGAACAAGATATTTGAGTTAACACAGCTCTTTAGTATAGAAACAGAAAGAAAATTAGTTTAGCTCATTAGGGACGGTCTTGGCACATTTACCCACATGAATTTAATGATGGATAGAAATGCATTTTTTTCCTTTTTTTTAAAATTTCATTTCAGTTTTTGAAAATCAGACTTTATTTTGATTTATCTTCTCAACCCACACTTCCCCTTTATTTCCTTCTTTAACAAGAGATCTTGGCATCCAGGGTAAGTAGAGTTCCACCTCATTTTTAGGCTGTCTATCAGTCTTGTGTTCTCTTACACAATGTCCTCATTGCTGACTCGATTTGTCATCTTTTTTAAAATCAAATGTACATGTATATTTGTATCTATCTATCTATCTATCTATCTATCATCTATCATCTATCATCTATCTATCTACCAAAATCAAATTCAGTGGTTAGGTTCAATGGTCCAACACTGACCTTATAGGGAAATTTAATTTGGTTCTTGCCTAATTTGGTACGCAACCAGAATTCTGGAAAGAAGTAAATTCATGAACTGAGGTACCCATGTGTATGACACTATGTGATATTATGATACATATATATCTTTTCAAGAATTGATCTTTTCTCCACTGGTCAACATTTCTCTTGTGGAGACATACTCAATGCCCTCAGAATAATGGAGGTTTGTTTGGCTTAAGGTTATGGTGGATTCAGTGCCAGAGACATGGTAGACACAGATAGTAGAGCAATATGCATGGTTCATGGCAGCTGGAATGCAGAGAAGAGGAAAGTGCCAGAGGGTAAGGGGCAAAAGAACAAGTTCAATACTCAAGGATACACAAGCATCTATTGCTTGTGCACACACACACACACACAAACACACACACATACACAGAAGTATGCTTTACAAAAATATGGGTGCTTCTTAAATTGATTGAGTTGACATATTATGATTAATGCTCCCAATTTAATTAATACAGACATGTTGACATTATTTTCTTATAACTTTTTGAAACACACTAGATGTGTGTTATCTATAGACACCTTACCATTCTATAGCATCCCAGAGCTCCTTACTTCTATCTAACTATAACTTAGTCATTGATCAGAATTTGCACTACCCTCATTCCCTTAGTTTCTAGTAACCACCATGTGCTCTCAAGTCCTTTGAAGTCAATGTTTGAATTCCACATATAAGTGAGATTTGGTACATACACTGAATTTCTTTAGTACTTTCCTGAAAAGATCACTTATTCCTCTGACTTGGCCAGCTTTAGTTAGAGTTGATTTTACCCTAATTTCTTTCCCTTTCAAATGCCCTCTTTTAGTTACTTTCCAGAATTTCCACAAGTTTTCTTGTCTACCAACAACATATTTCACATTTATTTTTGTGTTCTCATTTGTTAAATTTTTTCTCAATTTACATGTGATTTTTAGAGGGAGGTCAGACATCTGTGATGGTTTTGATTGAATTTTAAAAAAAGAGAAACTGCTGGGAGAATCAATTGTAAAATTTCCTTGAAATATTACTTTTTTATATCTATCATAATCTGATATCTATAAAAAATTCAATATTATTTATTTATTTATTTGTACCAATATCAAACTCATGAACTTGTGCTTGCCAGGCAGGCACTGTGCCACTGAGCTATATTCCCTGGCTCAATATATAAAATTTAGAATGAGCTCTCCCCGTATGCTATGTAACACTGAGAAATAGAAGCCATTGCTAAAACAAATTAATATATCCTGTAACAAAGCAACACAAAAAAAGTAAGTATTTTGCCTCAACTTCATAGCTTGTGAACAGATGTTTCCAGGGCCCCAATCTCCCCACAGAGCTCCCATGACATATTTCCAAGGGTCCGTGACCTGCATGAGTCCTGGTAGCACCACGAGCCGGACGTTCAGGTTCACTCTATGGCGATGGGTAACTCAAAGAACTATCAGCGGCACTAAGCTGTGTAAACTGGCAAAGTAAAGCTTAACTTTTCTATAAAGTATGCTTTATTAGCAGCTGAATATGTAATCATGTATTAAAAGAATAGAAATCTACAAAATAAACTTTATCAATGAAATAGCAGTCACTTTGCATAGGTAAATGGATTGGTAATGTCTGATTCGCAGCTCACATTGAAAGAAAATACCAGTCTATTCTTTTGCTTGAGGGAGATCACTGTACATTGAAAATGTTAAGGATCATTCATTCTATTTCATTTCAATATTGTCAATTAACTGTGCCATGGCAGCAAAAAAAAAAAAATTATCTTGAGCAGTTTTCATTTTAGATGTGTTCTGGGACCACACCAGTTTTATACCTTTGAGAGGTACCTGTAGTGATGCAATTAGGGGCAATTACATTTTCTTAATGAGATTCCTCCTAAGAGAGTCAGGCAGGACATTAGTACTGGAAGACAACTGTAAGATTTAACAGAGGTATTTCAAATGAAACTTTAAGAAACTGTTATTCCTTCAGAAGTATAAAATTAAAATAAACAATAAAAACAATAAAATGTTACCCAGAATTGTCCATTTTCTACTCTTAATACTTAACTATGAAGTGAATTTTAATACAATGAATCAATAAAAATGTTTTGGCTGATTTTTCATACTATAATTTAGATACCATGCATATGAGATGGCAGTTATGACTTTCAGTTTCATAATAATCAAAATAATTGTGACATATTTTAAACTTTATTTTATATTTTCTTTACACTTGACTATCTCTACTATAGTAATGCAAGACACTAAAGTATCTGATATTTGCATGCATGTGTATATTTGCATGATACACGTGAATTACAAGTTACCAAGGATCACTTGTGGAATTTCCCCATGGATTTTTTTTAAGCCAGGATCACAAAAGCTCCTATTTTGCATGATATATTTTCATAATGGAAGAAAAATAGGAAGGGAAATAGTATATGTATGTAATGATTCTTCAATTATCCACTTAAATCATCCACTTAGGTATACTGTAAATGATATATGCTTCCAGACATGATTAGGTCCAGCATCCTCCCAGACATGATTAGGTCTAGTGTCATGTATGTGGAATTGTATGTCAACCAATGAAATGTCATGCATTGTCTTCTTAGTAGAAAACAAGATAAGACTTGTAGTAAAATACGTTAAGATCATCGTCCTTGTGACTAATATTACTTGCTCTTTTATTCTTTTTTCTCTCCTATAAAAATCCAAAGCAGCCGATCATATTTTAATATTTAGCTGAATAAAGGGTATATTTCATGCTAAACAATACTTCCATTCGAATGTGCAATGTCAAAAATTATTCTATTCAAGAATTTTATTTCCTGTGACATTTTCTTCTGTCACTCTTATGGCACTGACTTTCACTTTTGTCAGTCTATCAGTGAGCATCAGTCTTTGCAACCAAGTTCCCCGCCATTATTTCATCTGGACTCCTGATGATTTGCTTTTAGGTTCCTGAAGTGCTTGCTCCCCTCTGTGGGATGTTCTTGCCCCACACAATGAAAGCAGAAGCGCTGAAGTCTTCATACATTCTTGCATTAGTGCTCCTCTCTCAACAAATATTTTTTTTTCAAACGAATATTACTTCTGATTACATGTGAAGTAACATTTAATAACTTTGTCCTAGAGGATAGGATGTATGAAAGAACCAGCAAACAGAGTCCAGGCAGGAGTCGTTTCTACTTCAAAACACGCAGAATGAGGCATGCGGGTAACAGTTCCCCAGGGAAAACTGGAAATTATTTGTAACAGAAGAGACACGAAATAAAATCATGCATCACTGCTTTTCTCCCTTTAACAAAGAAAAGAAAAAACTCAAATTCATGCAATAAGAAATGAAAAAGGTGAAATTACTACAGACTCAGTGGAAATACAGAAGATCATCAACACCTACTTTGCAAACCTCTACTCTCATAGGTTCAATAACACTGAAGAAATAGACAAATTCCTAGATACATATGAACTACCAAAGCTGGATCAGGAAGATGTAACTGCTGAATAACCCAATTTCTATTACTGAAATTGAAAATGTAATTAAGTCCTTGCCTACAAAGAAGAGTCCAGGCCCAGATGGATTCACTGCAGAATTCTACAAGAAATATAAAGAAGACTTAACTCCAACACTCCTGAAACTCTTCAATGAAATAGAAAGGGAAGCAATTCTGCCTAAATCATTCCTGGAAGCAA
>PVJX010007192.1:0-72615 GCA_004027295.1 Dolichotis patagonum | reverse complement strand
CAGTAGCTGATTGTTGTGGTTGCTTTTGGTATTATTATCTTTCTACAAACAGCTGATCTGCCAGACAGAAGCAATATACTGCTTAACACAGTGTCTTAATTCAGCAGGCGAGCTATCTGTGATAAAGGTTTGTGTATAAGCAATAATAGGAAAGTCATTTTGAGGCCATGCTGATAACACTGATGAGAAATATTTTAAGTGGAAAATGCACAATTAAATAAACAAATGAGCAAGCCAGCCCTATACTCTTGGACCCGTGCATCTAGCATCACTGTCCTGAGTGGTTGTTTTCTTTTGGAGCGATCCTTCCTTTTTTTCTTGGTGGTCTTTGCATGTTTGGTACAATTTGTCTCTGAGCTTGGCAGCAACTCTGTCTATGTTACCACACTGATTGCTCTGCCATGCCTTTGAGGAAACTGCATTTGGGATTCCTGTGAATTTAGCTACCCACTTAGCTATCTGCTTTCCAAGGACAAAGTGATCATTGAGGTTTGTCTTTAATGAGTTTTGTCATCCTTGGAAGACTGAGGGTGTGTTCACTGATGGATGTTAAGAAAGAAAAAAAATCAGAAAGTGGGCATTTGAAAAGCAGTGGGTAAATAGATGAGGTATTAAAAAACTGGAGATTTGAGAGGGCTATACACAAACTAGCTTGTTTCCTTTGCAAAATTAGGAAGAGGCAATTGTTTTTCACGGCAACCCAAAACCCTGAGATGATGCAAGATGTTGATTAGCATGAGTAGAAACATTCATCTAATGGATTTACCTTCTTCTGTGTAGGGTGTTTTATTTACAGATGGGCAGTCTCTGGACACCTCATGAGTTTATCCTAACAGGAGAAGTATAAATTTTAGAAAAGTGGTAAGGAAATACAGCCCAAAGAATCATGGCATCATTTGCCAGTGGTCTAAGAAAGGACTTTAGAGGATAAGCATTGGTTAGAAAGCACCAGGAAAAAAAGTCACAGATTCATACAAATGATAGGAACTTAGTCCATCCCACTCATAAGTGGCCATTGCTTCTTGAATTCTTATTATGGGCTAGGTACAGTGATAGATATGATGTCATTTTATACCTAGTTTACAGAGGTCTGTTCAAGAGTCAGGAGTGTCCATGACATCCACTAAAGGAGAGCAGAAGAAATTCCCTCCTGAATGAGCCATATGATATGGCTGCTGGAGGGGCACTTGGATCTTGAGCCCCTGGGGAGTGAAACCTCATATAATCCCCTCCTAGACCATGAGTTAGATCTGGGAGAAAACCCAAATCAAGCAAGCAAGAATCAAAATCTTGACTTGTTTATGGATGTAACCAACACTAAGCACCTCCTGCAGTTTCACAAACCACTAAATAGTCTTTGAATAGATGACTCAATAGATGAGTGCATAAACAAAAACAAATGGTTTCCTTAGCTATAAGATGAAAGAAAAATGTCTTAAAAAATGTCAGAGGTGTTCATGACTAAATGTTAGCCACCACTGAGGAGACCTCAGAAGACACTGCTGCCTCCCTCTGTGTCTGCACACTGGGTGGACTCTGCCGATTGTCTCTGTGTTTCCCTCATTGAGTTGACGCTGTGGTGTTTTGGAGAATAACATTACCTTTTCTGAATATCTTTATGTGTGAACCAATGGGAATGTTGCCATTGCATCACACAATTTACTCCTCATTTGATTTTTCTTTTCATTCTCAGTTTCCACCCCAGTGAAATCATCAGAGGTGAATCCTCTTTAGTTCTACCCGTCCTTCTGGAGTGACCAGCTCTGGGCTCTGCTTTTACTGTTTCTGAATTTAAATCTTTTCCCACAGTCAATCCCAGGATCTTTCATCTTCCTTATTAGACCTGGTATGGGGACACTTGTTTCCAAATTGTGACAGGGGCATCAGATACTGTCAAAAAAAGCCATTTGCTCCCTAAGGTGTATACGCATTCTTTCCGCTAAAAGCTTCAGCTACTACCCAAATCACCTAGCACAGAGTCTGGCACATGTTACACACGTATGGAAGAAAATTCCTCCATCCCACAAATGAGGGCATAGGCTAAAAAGACAAAAAAACTATGAATCAAAACAAAATGATGCAGATATTAAAGAAAGGGTCAGAAGATACTGGGGGATTCTTCCTCCTGTCTTGGGGAGGAAGAAGTAAAATGCTTCCTTTGTTTGTGACCAGTTGTCATGCACCCCTATATGATTCCCATCCTTGGGGCTTCTGGTTTTAAAATAAGATTGTATTCTATTTTAAGTACTTTCTTTTCTCTTCAGGAGAGGAGATGGATTTGCAGAAGAAAGGCCAAAGAAATCATTCAGACTTCAGGGCAGAGATCCTGCCACATAAATTCTGAGGGTGCTTAATTCTCTGGGTTGCCTGCTGGTCAGTTTTAATCACCAGACTCATTACCTGCAAGAGAGAAGATAGCATCAGACAGAGCTTGGAGAACTTTGGATGACCAACTTCATCCTTATTTATGTTTTTTTATTTTAAAGAGAATAAAACAAAACAATACAAAACAAAACAGAACAAAGCAAATCAGAACAGAACAATGCAAGCAACACAGTGCTTCATAACAAGACAACAGGATATCAACACTACCATCATGTCTTGTTTTCACTGAAATGCTTGAACATGCCTTCACACTTAATATCAAACATAACAAAATAGTATAAAACCAATAAAAAGAATGAAAGCATTACAGGACTTCAAAACCAGATAATAGGAAATGAGCAATGGTTACCATAATATCTCATTTTCTTCAAAAAAGTTGTCCATACTGTCACACACAAGAAAGTTAGATAAAACACAACAGAATAGAACCAACCAAAACAAAAAGAATGAAAGTATGATAGGACTTCAAAACAAGACGATAAGAAATCAGCAATGGTTACCAGATGTATTATTTTCTTCAAAATAGCTGTTCATATCATCACATATAATAAAACTAAACAAAACAAAACAAAACAAAACAGAATAAAACCAATTAAACAAATGAATGAAAGAATTGTAAGACTTTAAAACAAGAAACTAAAAAACCAACCATGATTACTATAATACATCCCATTATGTTCAAAATAGCAGCCCATACCATAAGACACAGTAAAATCTAACAAAACAAGACAGAACAAAGACAAACCTAACAAAATTGTGAAAACAGTGCAAGAGTTCAAAACAAGACAATAAGAAATTAACAGTAGTTACCACATTTCCCTCCCAGGTATTTCCTCCCCTATCAGTTTTACAATATTTTGATTTTTGGATCCCATTAACTCCTTCTGTTTTTAATGCTACAGTTCACCTGTGTGAGTTTAAGCTGTTTTTGTCCATGAACATGATCTCCATTTGCATCCATTTACCTATAAGATTCTTGCGATTATTCTACTTTATAGCTGGGTAGCTTTCCATTGTATGAAAATGCCATACTTCTCTTATCCATTTTGTAATTGATAGGCAATTATCCTTTCTTTTATTTGGTGTCCTGTCACATGGAATAATTGTTTTCTCTCCTTTGATTTTTAGTCTATGAATTTCCTTTTCAGTTAAATGTGTTTCTTGTATACAATATATTGATGGATCTTGTTTCTTGATCCACTCTTTCTGTGTTTTATTTTATTGCTGAATTGAGGCCATACACATTAATGGTTACAACCAGCATACATTGGTTTGTCTCTGTCCTGCTATCCTCTTGTTGTTGGCTCTCCACTTTTCCTTTCATTCAATTGCTTGTCTTATTTGGTGACTCTCCTCTGCTACTATTCCTAGAACCCTGGTCATCTTTATCTCTCTCTAGAATATCCTTCAGCATTCTCTGTAGGGTTGGTTTGGTGGTCATGAATTCCTTCAGTTGTTCTTTATCATGGAAGTATCTTATTTCTCCATCAATTTTGAAAGATAGTTTTGCAGCGTGCATCAATCTGGGTTGGAAGTTGTTTTCTTTCAGGATTTGAAACACTTCATTCAAAACTCTTCTTGACTTGATGGTTTGTGTTGACAAGCCTGACATTGATTCTGATGCGTTTTCCTTTATAGGTGATCTATTTCTTTTTTTTTTTTATTTTGAAGGTAGTGCAATACAACATAACAGGACAGAACATAGCCAATTGAGACAGTGCAGTGAAATTGGTCACAATAGATTACCAGGATAACAGTAATAGGTACCATAGTATATCTGGTTATCTTCATAATAGTTGTTCTTTCAATGAGGTATAGCAAAATCAAATCAAATACAGAACATTATAGAACTTATCAAAACAGAATATTGAATAGAGCAATACAATTAATCAGAACAAAGCAAAACAGTGATAACAATATTTGCCTTCAGAGAGATGGTAGAAGGAAATACCCTCTATTTGCTATATTGCATATGGTCAACCTCCCAAGAGACACTCTGGCCTCTGGCTCCCATTTACTATATTCTATATGGTCAACCTCCCAAGAGATGCTCTGGCCTCTGGCTCCCATTTACTAAGAGGGGAGGATGGAATGTTTGTTTCTCAGCCTGCACACTGGTAGGCTCAGAGCTGCTTATCAAGGAGGCAGGCTGGTTGCTTGGTTTCACAGCACCCTAAGTTCCAACATGGCACAGAACTCAGGAGACACTGGGTGGTTCTTCCCCTGGAGTGGTCACTGCTTCTATTTATTTTCTCTAACAGCTTTTAATATTCTGTTATTGTGCTGAATTTCTGGGATCTTGATTATTATATGTTTGGGTATAGATTTACTTTGGTTATGGCTAGTTGGAGTCTTATATGCCTCACTTATTTGCATGCCAGATCCTTTTCCCATGTTTGGGGAAGTTTTGTGCTACTACTTCTGTAAATAACCTTTTAATTTCATTTGTGTTGACCCCTGTTTCTTCACTGATACCTGTCATTCTTAGATTATGCTTCTTTGCATTATCTTGTAGCCACTGAATTGTTATTTCCTGATTCCTTGTTATTTTTAAGAGATCTTTTCTTTCATGATTGCTAGCTACCAGCCTATCTTTAAGGTTTGAAAGTCTATCTTTAGTCTCTTTCAAGCAATTTTTCCATCTTCCAATTGAAGTTTTAATTTCCTGGATATATCTTTGAATCTATTTCTTGCATTGTAATTCCTTTCTATATTGTTTATTCAAGATTTCCATCATTTTCCTATGCTCCTCCTTTTAAAATAATCTATGCCTTCTTTAGATATGCTGAGCAATTCTTTCAGTATGTTTGTGATTTCTTCTTTTACCTGTGACATTATTTCTGATTAGATTGATTTTCAGTCTCATGAAGTTGTTTCTTTACTTCAGTTGCTATCCTCTCAGAGGTTTCATGTGTGTGAGTTCCATTTTCTTCCATGACTGTATCTCCCAGGCTTATTCTATGTGGGCTGGAGTCTGAGACTGCCTTTTGCTCCTTTGTCTTGACGTTCTGCTGGGTTCCTTCTAACCAGCTGGTTGTGGAACTCCAGACATGTACCACTTTGGTTGCCCCTCTGTGGCATAGGGAATGGGACAGGCACTTGGAATCCTTTGACCCCAGATTTATGTGGAAGTAGCACAGTTTGGGGTGGTAGTTTCTCTAGACCTGTGCAGCTACACTGAGGCTTCCGCAAAGAACAGGTGTGGGTGGAGGTGGGACTGTTTCAGCCTGTGAGTCTACACTGGGACTCCTATGATGGTGGCAGGCATACAGGGGTGTGTTTGTCTGATTCTCCTGGGGAGTGATGGCTGCCAGAAAGAATCAAGGGCCTCTAATCATGGTCAACAGGTGTAAAGGGCTTACTGGCTGTGTGTTCCTGACCCTACTGGCTGCCCACATGAAGAAACCTGACTTCATCCTTTTGGGGCAAGGTATAGATTCCTGACCTGGGATAGCATTGTTTTACAACCTGTTCTTTCTCCTGGAAAGTGGCAACCAGCATATATCATTTTCCAGAAACTGCTTTTTAATCAAACATCTGTATTAGACTGTAAGTTCTATGATGGGTTGGCACATAAACCATAATTTCCTCAGAGCCTGACCCTGTTCCTGAAATATAGAGACAAGTGAGTTCTTCTCACACCCATGTGCACCTCTGTGGCAACAGGTCCAATATACTTAAAAGGAAGTGTTTGGCTATCCTTGATTTCTTGTTCCTCATCACAACCCTCCAAAGGTTCTCCAAGCCAAGTAATTTGGTATTCTGACAGTGTCCTTCATCTACAAGACTGTGATTGTTCCATCAGATGAGTTCTATTAAATAGGGGACCCCAATATTTTCAGAAACACCAACTTCTGTTTCACATACCACATCCTTTTTGACAAGAGTGAAGTGGATTAATTAACGTGGTGGGTCTATCTTCCACCCAGCTGTCTTGTGCTGCAATGGAGACCAAGAAAAATCCATTAGATTATACTGAGAGATAGCTGAAAGAAAGTTTAGATTAAGTTTATCTCTCGAGGCAATTTTATTAGATAGATTAAGTTTCTGTTCATCTCTCCAAAGACCGTAGTAATAACTGGTGTCATGACTTTCAAATCCTTTGGACTGCAGAGGGTAATCAAACACGGTTGTCTTTTTATCCCTCTCTTTTACTTCTTAGTATTCTACAATCCTGCCTCACTCTCTGTCAGAAGGATGGTATTAAGGGGATCAATGTTGACAAGTGATAGTACAAATTATGTAATGCTGATGACATTTCACTGTCTCCTTTTGATCTGCAATTCCCACTCTCAATCACTCCTTATTCTATAATAAGTATTGAAAGAGAAAGGCAGCTCTACATGCCATTGGCTGCCATCCCTGAGCCCCAGGGGTGAAGCAGGGTGAATTTGAAGTGTACAGGAGCTTTCTGAATTAGATGTGGGGCCTGGGAAGATGGCCTGACTGACAGAAGGGGAAATTGAGGTCATCTTCCTACAACAGGCCTTTGGCAGCTGCCACTCGGGACCACACTGCTGTAGTCCCATGAAATATTTGACATGTTAGACCCATGCTGGCAATGAGCTTTCTATTCCAAGTGTATACCCTTTTACTTCACCTCCACAGGGGATTCTACCCTTCCTTTTGGGGGAGTTGAAGGAGGATAATTTAAAAGAAAGACCTGGGATTGTTTTGTAAGAGGAACAGAAAACTTGGATGCCAGGTCAGAAGGATAGATTTCCTAGAGTGGGGAGTATTAAATTTTGGGGCCAAGAAACAAGAGATAAAAAAGAGGAAATATGTTAAAAGTATAGCAGAAGGAATTTTGGGGGGAAAGGGAACATGTTTTCCTTTATCATAATATTTCCTTTCTATGGAAGAGTCTTTGTTATTGTAACATCCTTGTTCTTTATCCATGTTCTTGCCATACATTACTCCTAACAGATCTAATGAAAATTGGCTATTTGTAGACATGGACTCTGAATCAAGATAGATATGCTATTTTCTAGTTGTGATATCAGATCCTTGTTTTACTTCAATGAATCATGATTTTATCATTGGCCAAGTATAGTACTAATCCTGTGGGTAGGCTCTAACTTAAGAAATGTCCAAAATCTTTCATCTTATTAAGTACTTACTAGTGAGAAGAATTTATAAAACTTTATGAAAACTCCATTGTAAAATTTGGTCTTGGACTTTATCTATGTCATACAACTAAATCCTTCCTGATCATTTTAGACAAATGGACTTTGCCTTTATAGTCAGTCCTAAAAGGGCCAAAGTCATGGGTGGCTTGGATGGGATTTGATATCTTTAGTATGGTTTACTCGCCTAACTCTTGCCATACATTTGTTTAATTCACAGAGTTATTAATCACACACCATGTGTTAGATATTGGAGGATTTAATGGTTAGAAACATATAGAAAGACTTGATTGCTAAAAATTTTTCTTTTTATTGATGAGACTGGCTCTGCTTAATTCACGTTGGTATTTCCTTGACCCATCATGCTCTCTGGAACACATGACATACTCCAATTATGGTTCTTGAATAAATGTGTATAAACTACTCATACCTTCCCTAATCCCTAACACAGAGTTGCTACTGGGAAAGTTTCTTAAAACATAAGAAAATACTATCATTTAAGACTATCAGTCAAAGCCAGGAGGAAGAAATAAGATTCCAGACCACATTTCACTATGAGGTATTCCTTAGCATGTAAAATAAAAACAAATAGAATTTCATTAATCTATTTTTGCCTACAGCCTAGAAAAGTCCTTATGTAAAAAATCCCCGCCTCTAAATTATGCTTTGTCTTCCCATTATAAATTTTATTAACCACTCTTTTATTAGCAATCTTATTACAGTTGATCTGCACATGAATAGAAACAATTTACAAATGATCAGGGTTGGATTAGAGAAACCATAAACTCAATGCAAATTGTTACAAATTATTTACTGGCTTAGCACAAATCTGCATATAGATTGAGGAAGTCAATCAGAAAGGTACCTTCAGGTATTCTTCACAAGATATGATTGTGAAGATAGTTGCAGACTGGTATGTGTCGTGCAGAATAGAAATGAAAATAAATAGATTCATTTGTCAAACACACTTAGGTGTGAATCTTCTCATTTAATCAGAACTTTGGTGCACAGGATATCTGGGGAAGTTGAAAAAGGGTAAGGAAGGGGGGGGAGGGTTGAAAGCGGGTATCCAATAAATATAAGGTCAAGAATCAGGGACATATAAAGGGATTTTGGAAAAATAAAAAGTGGAATCATTGACTCAACACATTAGAGGATTACAAGTGTTGTGTCTCATTAATCTTCCAGCCACATTTTGAAATGGGGAGGATCACTGTTTCCATTTCTCAGCTGAGAGAACTGTGGCCCAAATCATGCTAACATCAGTGTCTGAATCTGAAACGTCCAGGTCCATGTCTGGAGCTCTAACAATGACAATGTTGACTGCTGCATCCTTGAAATTTCTCCTTTGAGGGATGTGGGTTCTTTGAAGTCCCAACTCTGTCAGAACACAAGATTTGAAATAACCTTGCATTTTCCTTGACTTCTTAGCTGAGTAAGATGCATGGTTTAATACCAAGAATACCTAGTTGGGTACCTGGAAGGGTGAACTCTTCTTATCTAGCTTGCTATGTTATGGTCACAGTGAGCTTTTTGTTTTTTGCTGTTCTCTGAGACATGGTTTAGTGAGTGCATGGGGGGACTAGGTTTATTCAAACTCTTACAGGTTTCTGGAGTTTTAAGTCAGAACCAAGGGATGTGACAGTGTTATGTGTCCTCTTCAAACAAGAACTAATTCCAGCCAAGGGAAGAATGGGAGAAGTTGGGATTCCCCCTTTATGCTCCCCTCTTGCTGCTGAATTATTTACCCTATCAGCATTCCACAATTTCCTGCAATTAAAATTCTACTCTGGGGTTGTTTTTAATTTCTAGCGACACAAATTTTGTTCCACAGGTTTTTGGACTTTAAGAGATAAGGGCATGTTTGCTATTAAATCTCAACACTGTGGTGACACTATGCTGTAGGGATTTTGTGTGGAGAGGACACTGAGGCCTTTTTTCTGGGAAGCGGCTTTTATTTGTGCCTGTACTGACTCTGCTAATTCCTATCCAAAGGCTGAGTGCTGGACATAGGGTAGTTGCACCCTTTTGTACAATTTTTGTGTCTCTGTCTTCCTTATATGGACATACACTAATATATTACAGTCTGGTTGGGTATGATTTATGTTACAGAATCACATCAGAGCTACACGTGTGTATACCAAGGCTGAAATTGCTAGGTTGTAAAAAAAAGTTCCAACCTATTGAGAGGGACCCTATCATAACGCCAGATCTTTCCATTAAATGAGAAAAGTTTTTGATGATTCAGGACCCTTTGATTCTCAGAGCCCTGAAAAATTGGCTACATGTGCAGTTATTTGTTATCTCACATTTCATGGCCAGCGCTGTGGATTTTCAGGGGTAGGAGTGGAGATGAGGTCAAAACTATTGTACCTTTGCCAAAGAGAATATATTTTTCTCTATTCTCGTAGCATGGTGTCAAACTGGAGGACATTCTCTGCTTTCTACTTTCTTTCCAGCTGTGGGATCCATATCGTGTCATGTGAGAAATGGGATAATCATAATATTAATAGTAATAAGAGCCACACTTTCTAGATGGTTACCATAGGTCATGAATGCCCTCAGAGCCTTATGTGTTTTATTTTATTGAATGCTGACAGCAATGCAGATATCTGGTAGCTTACTATCACCCAATATTACAGAAAAATAAATACCTATATGGATGGGACAATGATTTGCCTAATTCCATGTATGAGCTGGTAGAGATGAGTCTACCTCTGTTCTGACTGATTCCAAAGTCTGCATTCTGAACTAGTAAACTATACTAATCTTATGAGGTTGAACTGTATAGGGCTGGGCCAATTAGCCTTCCTAGATGTTTTCCATCTTAAAGATATAATTATTAAATTCCTAGATTTGGGCAGTTCCTTAGGGAGCATCTGGTCAAACATCCCATGTTGCAGAGAAGGAAAGTGGATAATGAAATGGACTTTTACTCACACATGCAAATGTGGATACTGTTAAGAAGAGTGGAAGCAATTGGAGAATAGTCAGAAAGGAAACACTGATTCTTCTGCTATGTAGAGCCTGACACATAGTTAGGCATACTGTGCACTGCACAATGTTAGGGGATGTCATTGTGTTGACCCTGTGGTGTTGAACTGTGCTCTACTCTGTCACATAAGGCTAGTGCATTATCCTATCTTCCTACAGTTTTATTTCAAGGACTGAGAGGAGCTAGCATTCTTTTTTCTTTTTTCCTTAAAAAAGAAACTGAGTGCTTGCAGAGTCCAGGTTGCTGGCATCAATGACTTTGGCAAATGTTAGTGAATCAATTAGGAGCTGCATTGTGAATGCTTGTCATAGAGTTTCTTTCATTTCTTTTCATTCTTTGTGTGTGCGTACATTCGTATGTGTGTACATGCATGCTCATGCGTGCATGTGTGGTATGTGTGTATGCATAGGCCATTTTAGTGCTTTTCCACCAGCAAACCTCTCAGAAGTGCAATGTAATTAACTAGCAGCAATATACTGTATTCTGGCTTGCTTTGTACGTGGATCTTCTCTCTCATTCCATTAACAATTGCCCCACTAGCTCTGTGCTCTGCCAAAGTATTTCAGAACCTGCTAATATGGTCCCCCCAAGAATGTGGAGTTTGGAGTCCACAAGGGAAATCCATACAGCTGTTAGCAATCTTCTAGGCTGCTTTGAGGTTATGCAGAATGAACTTAGCAAAGTCAATAGGACCTCTGCTGGGACTCTCGTGGTGATACCAGTGGCTAAGACTTTATTCCTCTTGGAATGCTCAGCCAAGGTCCTCAGGAGATGAATTCAGATAAAATTGAAAGGTAAACTAATTATAGGGGGGCCATTTGTGCTTTTGTGGTTTGGCTTATGTCAGCATTTCCTGACTACACCAAGCTCTTTGGGGATTTTGAAATCTGCTTTAAATGTCTTTTTCTACCCTTATAATTATTCTCCCTAGTTTTAAATCTAGTTCCTTTGTAGGTTCTGATATTTAGACAAATGAGTTTGATGGTCACTCTTATCACATGCTGCTTAGTTGCACATTTGTCTGTTATACACAGACACATACACAGACACACACACAGACGCACACACACACACACACACATGAAAAATCCAAACACATGAACACTTTATTTGAACCAGAAGGTTTCAGTTGTAAGTGACAGAAACCCAAGTCAACTGATCAAAAGGAACTATAGAAGTTTGTACTAGTGAGAAATCTAAGATTGTGTATGATTTCACACTGACTCTAGGACTTGAATGTGTCTGTCTGGCTCCCCAGTCCTCCTATATTCTTGTTTGACTCATTACATTTCTTTATAGAGGAAGTCACTCTACGGTAGGAAAGATGGCAGCTAGTAGTTATAGAGTCAATATTGTCCTTTTCTTAGCATTAATGATTAGTCTTGCTTGGGATCATGTGCCCAATCCTGAGCCAATCACAACAGCTGTGGGAGGGATTAAGGATTAGAACAGTAACGAGGGGGCTGTCAGCCCACAGGAAGTAGAGAACCAGGACTTGGGTTGCTTACTGGCTGTGTGATGCAGCAATGCCCTTTACCTCTGTGGTTTTCAGTTTATGCCTCTGTAGAGAAGGTGGCATCTCAAGAGACAAGTAAGGATTACATAAAATAATGATACACACAAGAACAACTTATAGAGAGCTATCTACTTGTGGTAGATGCTAGACACCTAAGAGGCATTTTGTTATGCCATCCATCCCCAGAGGATACGCCATGAAATGTGAGGTGCTTTTTCATATAGGTGTGCAAAAGAAACAGGACTTAGCCTTTAGCAGAAGTACTCCCAAACCAGTTGCCAAACCAGGTTTTGTATCCTTTTAGAATAACTGTTGTTCCCCATCATCCAGTTATGGAAGTATTCTTAGCCTTGTGGAGATGGAAAGGAGATCTGGGGATAGAGGGAGATGGGAAGGAGGGAGATGGGAGAAAAGGGAAGCCAAAAATTAAGGTGAGATATATGTACATACCAATACCCCACCGTGAATATACTCGCTGTGTATCACAAGCATTCTCTCTGTGGTCTACATTCTAAGTTTCACTCAAAGTACACCAGTAATCTTTGCACCTGGTTTGCCTTGTTTGGGTTCTTTCCTTATACAAATTTGTCTTTCATAAGTTTCATTGTGAGATGATAATATTAAATTAGTTAATTCTAGAATTAAAGACAGTCAGCAGATTTAATATGGGGAGTTGTTGAAGTTATAAAATAATGTTTTCATAAAGACAAACTTCTCAAACTTTAGTGCTAGGAAGATATATACTTTATCCAACTAGTTGACTAACTTAGTTTTCTGGAAAGAATATCTCTCTTTGATTTGGCTACTAGAAAACTCAAGGTCAAATGTTAGTTTTACTTCTAGCAAGTGGGCAAAACTTTTGTTATGCAGTTTGCATGTGCATGGCATTATCTACGACTGTAACTTTGTTTTCTATTTCTTATATTACCTGAAGTCTGTTGTTTAAAATTATGTATATTAATCTTGTTTATTTTTGTAGGTGACTCAGATCTTTATGTGGTTTGGATGGTGCTTCTAGAGTAAAAAAAATATAAAAAATAAAAATTGCAGGTGGGATCTCAGGGGCCTCTTTCTGTAAAGATAATGTTGGCTGTGCTAATGCCCTTTCTCCTTCACTGCTAATGTCTTGGCTCTGCTTGGAACCACTTGTTCAATTACAGCGCCAAGCTCCTGTTTTACAAGGCTTCCTTTGAGCACATCTAGTCAGGAGCAGCTCTTCATTGCAGTCTCTTTGTTCACTGACTGGAACTTTGAATGCCTTGCTTTGCCTAATAAATAACCCAGGGGCTCAAACTTGGCCTTATCCTTTATTTAGAAAATGGTACTGGAGAAGCTCTGTAGCATACTTAGAGCCAAGGCCTTTGGAAGGTCAGGTATCTCTCAGGCAGTCCAGGAAGGTTGTATACTGCTCCATTTCCTCCCAAATTTATTGAGCATTTTTCATAAAATCCCCTGTGCTTTCTCCTATGTTGGCATGGAAGACAGTGGGTAAATTGACCGCTGTAGGGAATATCAGGTGACTTATTATTCCTGGGTAGAGAATAAAAAGTCTGACAGCAATATGCAGGGCTGGGTTCAGTCTAACTAGCCCAGGAAGCCTGGGTTCCTCTCATCGCCCTGTATTTTCTCTTTTCAACAGTAGATGGCAGCTTTCAAAGAGAGATGAATGAGTCACATTTGCCAGAGAAAGGCTGGAATCTGCAAAAAACTGCATGCTGACTACAGCCCTGGGTTCAAATCCTAGCTCCATTAGAGCAGCTGTGTGACCTTGAGTGAGTTGTATTTCATCTCCAAGTTCCAATTTTTCCATCTATAAATCAGGTGTATCCTTAGGCTTGAAAATGGAAAGGGGATCTGGGGATGAAGGGAGATGGGCGGGAGGGAGATGAGGGAAAAGGGAAGTCAAAAGATCAAGATGAGATATGTGTATGTACCAATATCCCACGGCAAAAATATTTCTTATGTATCATAAATAAATAAATGAATCCGTCCAATACTTCCCTTAGTATTATTGTAAAATGAACTGAGATCACTTCTTGCTATAGAATGAATGTTTGGATGCCTTTAAAGTCCTCGGTTGAAACTCAGTTCCTACTGGATGGCATTTGGAGGTAAGGACTTCAGGAGGTTTTGAGGATGGAAGAGAATTAGTGCCCTTATAAAAAGACTCTCTTACTCCTTCCACTGGCTGAAGATACAGTGAAAACTGACTGTCTGTGCAGAAGAATGTGGGCCTTCACCTGACCCTGAATTTTGCAGTGTCTTGATCTTGGACTTTGAGCCTCCAGAACTGTGAAGAGTAAATTTTTGTTTAAAAGCCACCCAGTCTATGGTGTTTTGTTACAGCAACCCAAATAGACTGGGACATACCTCTGCTTCTTGCCAGTTGCTACCTATGAAGCTTTCTTTTTAAGTCTGGGTTTAGGTGATACCTCCTTGTGAGAAGGCCTGACTAAGCATTCTAAGTCATCATCCTCTACACCCTTTCCTCACCTGGTCATGGTTGCATTTTCACATGTGCTCGCATGACTTTTCGATGGTTGACTCTCTCACCTGATGTTAACTCTAAGAAAGACAAGTGCTGGGTTCACTTCCTGTGACCCATCATCATTGTATTCTGTTACCATTGCATCCCCACTGGGATGGATTCAAGGAGGAACTCAATAAATAGTAAACTTGAATAAAAGAATGAAGATAATAAGTAGATGGTTTCAATCAGAATGTGCAGAGTGAGAAGAGTGCTATACTTGGTACAAATCTGACTCAATGCAACATGCTTTACCTAGGTCAACACTTTCACATTCACCACAGTCCTACAAAGAAGGGCTTGTGTTGTGTTCATCTCCTATCCCCAGAGCCATGTTACACACAGGAAATACTGCTGCATTAAGCATTTATTTTTTAAATTTTATTTAAAGAGATAAAAAGAAAAACAGAAAATAAGGATAGAAATAATACAAAATTTAAAAAAATAAACAGTAAGAAATCACTAGTTGATAAATTACATATGGTCCTCTTAGAAATAGTTGTTCATATTACAAAATTAAAGCATACAAAGTGGACATTCAGTGAGGTTGCAAACAGTTCTGTTCAATGATCCAAGAGAAACTTAGTAATATGTTTATCAATCCTACACACTCAAACATACATGCAGTTATATCCTTTAGAGCACTTTCTTTTCCTCCTTTTGCTTTTAAGTCCATTATCTGTTTAGTTATATCATGCTTCTGCTTGCTCAGTACCTTACTGATCTGTTTTGTTGTTGTTATTTCCTTTTTATTTTTATTTTATTTATTTCTTTATTTTAATTTTTTATTATTTTGAAGGTACTAAAACACAACAGAACAAGATAGAACAAAGCCAAATAAGACAGTGTAGTGAAATTGGTACAGAACTTCACTGCAGGTTACCCAGATAACAGTAATAGGTACTAGTATATGTTGTTATCTTCACAATAGTTGTTCTTTCAATCAGGTAGAGCAAAATCAAAGGAAATACAGGACCTTACAGAACTAATTAAAACAGAATATTGAATAAAGCAATAACATTAATCAGAACAAAGCAAAACAGTGATAAAAATATTTGCCTTCAAAGAAATGGTAGACGGAAATCCCCCTTATTTGCTATACTTCATATCGTAAACTTCCAAGAGATGCTCAGATCTCTGGCTCCCACTTGCCAGTGTGGGGTGGGTTATAGGGGGGTGGGATGTTTGATTTTCAGCCCGTTCGCCGGTAGGCTCATGGATGCTTACCAGGGAAGTGAGCGAGTGGGTTGCTTTCTTTCCCAGTGCCCCAAGTTCCAACATGGCGTGGATCTCAGGAAGCGCTGCTGGTTCTCGCCCTGAGACCACCACAGCTTGCCAGGCTATAGCCTCAAGAGGACAGGCAAATTGTTTCATTGTGTAGCTGCCTGGGTTCCACCATGGCCATGGCTGGATCTCGGGGGCCGCTGACTGGTTCTCCTCATGGCTCACACCGGAGGAAGGCGCTTACCAAGAGGGTGGGCGAATTGCTTCTTTGTGCACCCCCCTGGGTTCCACCATGGCTGTAGCCGGATCTCGGGGACCACTGACTGCTCGCATTAAGCTTTTAAATAAAACGAGTGAACACATTGCCATTCAATGTGTGGAGCTGGAAAGGACTCAACCATCTGTAGGATGGGAGTGGGAGTCCTTCTCTTTTATGGGATAGAGTTTTATAGGGTACCAGGCTGAGAGCTTTCTTATTCCTGTTTGAAACTCTGCTGCCCCCACCTTTCACTTAGTCCCAGTTCATGCAAGACAGTGTGTGCTCTTTCCTTATTTATTACACATGTCTGCTTATTGAGATAATTGGGTTGTATTATATTGCACACAGACTAATCTGAGAATGATTTCTGTTGAATAGAAATTACTTATTTTGATTCCTCGGGGATTTGTTTTGTCAAAATTCATGTAGTATTTAGCAAAGTAATCATTGTTCAATTGCTGAGCACAGGAAGTGTAAAATTATCCTAATAAGAATGGAAAGAATGAAGAGAAGGAGTGTTACTGACCTCGTCAACTTGATTAGTGATGGTGTTTCATCACGTTCTCCAGACCTAACCTCCGATGCTGCCTGCAAAGATCACCATGTACCTCTTCATCTCACTGGCCCTTGTTAGACATGCAATTTGTCATATGGTTGTTCAGCCAGATTAGAAATACACACACACACACACACACACACACACACACACACACACAGATATACAAATGTATAGAAGAAGAAAAAAGACATTGCTAAGATTCTTAAGAAAACTTCTCAATAGCAAATCAATATCTGAGGTGAGAGGGTAGCTTTGATAGCAGGATACCCAGCTTTTCTCTATACAGATACACACTCTGTGACCTTGACTTAGCTGCTGTATCCTCCTTTATCCAAATTCTTCATCTGTCAGAGGGCATCAGGAAGGACACCTGCTTTATAGTTCCTTAGACTCAGAATCTGTTGTGTTTGTCTGCTGCCCTCAAGAAGGTTGTTGCTCATTCACCTCTTTGTTCTCAGGGCAAGTTTGAAGACAGACATATCTATCTATATCTATATCATCTATATCTATATCTATATCTATATCTATATCTATATCTATATCTATATCTATATCTATCTATATCATCTATATCTATCTATATCATCTATATCTATATCATTTGGTATGAGGAATTGAACTCAGCACCTTATGCTTGTCAGGTAGGCACTTTTGCCAGTGAACTATAACTCCGGTAGAAATATTGTAGAAATATTGAAACATTATATGTGAAAAAGAATCTTTATAAGACAAGATAATGCCATTTTGTCATCTTCACATGTAAATGCCAATATAAACATAATTGATAGAAGTATTTCATATGAATTATCTTATTTTACACATGTGATTACACTCTGAGGTGGGTGGAAGGCCTATGCTCAAGATCTTAAAGGAGAAAGTGCAGTTCAAACTCAGGTCTCAGAGTTTCTATTTCTTTCTGTTCCTCTAGCTGGTGCTGAAAACACGGAGCCCTTATTATGGCCAGAAGAACCTATTCTTCTGTAAAGTTAAGGAACTGAGGTTATGAGCTCTGAGGCCATGAGCACGATGGCCACATTAGCTACCTGCAAGGCAGGTCAGGAATAGTTATGGGGGTGAGCTCTGAGTTTGCAGGGCCCGTGGTGGAGTCTTGGCTGTAACACATTTTAGGTATGTGATCTGTGATAAGAACTTAATCATCTGTGGAGGGTTAAAATACGGACTGCATGTTCTTTGATGTTATTTCCACTTAAATGTGGCTCTATATCTCTTTCTTTGAATCATGGTAGGTTTAAATAGTAAGATGAGGAAAAAATGACTAATTTGGGATCATCAAAGTCCAGACACCTGCTGCTGGCCTTCTCAGAAGTTGTAATGTGTGAAGAAACTCAGACCACACTGACTGCACGTTGTTGCTTTATTTGGTGATACTGCTGAGCTGAGCCTTCAGGTCATCCCACCCAAGTGTCACATATGAGTAAAGATACTTCTGGTTATTTCTACGTATGAGCCACTTGAGTCCTCCTAGTCCATCATGTCTTACCAACCAAGCCCCCCAGTCAGCTACAGTGAAGACAAATCATCCTGACCCATGGAACCTACAAAGATTATAAAAATGATCATGACACATCTTATATTTTAGGGGTTTTTGTAATGTATTAATAGTAGGACCTCTGTGACATCTTACCATTCTCATCCACACAATATTCCTTTCTCATAAGAATGTTGAGAATTGGAAGTTAAACTAAAGATTATACCATATCTTACACATATTATGTGGCCAATATTAATGGTAAAGAATGCCTCTAGTTACATTGCCATTAGCATCCTTGTCTTGTGGGGAGAAGACTTTCAGGTCATTGAATGCAGGAATTAAAGAACTTGGGATGCCAGGAGGCTAGAATATTGCAGCTGAGTGAGGAGCTGCATCCAGTGGACAGAGAGGCAATTGCAGCTGTTAGAAGCTATTGTGGTTTCTACTTCATGAGAAATAATGTGGCCATCACAAATGTCTGAGGCCAACACAACTGAAGTACTTGTTGTAACTCCAGAAGTATTCAGAGGAGGTTATCTCATTCATTTGTTAAGAACAGCCCTGAATTATGAATAGAATGGTAGTGAATTTCATGCCTTCCAGGTTCACCCTGATTCCAGGGTCACCTAGGATCACTACAGCAGGTTACTTTGTTTATTCATGGCAATGGGAAATTCTTTCTGGAGCGTTAATTGTACTTCAGATCTTCTTTCTTTCACTCCATAGTCTTTCTGGACTCCTTGATTGATTGTTTTAAAACTTCTCAAGCTCAAAAAATCTTTTGATTGTTTAGGTCAACTGTCTTCTGGAGTGTCCATTGATGCTGTGAAGTGTAATTATAAAGCCCAGATCTTCTGAGCTTATATTAGATGTGTTTTTCTGCATCTCTTTGAAGTGAAGGTTCTGGCCATTTCGGCAACTCACTTGGCAACCTCAGTAAGTTACATTACCTGATTTTGTCTTGAAACACCAATGCTTTCATTATTGTCTGGCTGTTTCTGCTCCAACATTTCCTTCCCAAGATAAACACAGCCTTAAGAATAAAACTTAGCATAAATTCCTTTGAATTGAGGTCTGGACGCCTGCTATTGTTATTAGCTTTCAAGCTTGTGATTCACTGTTGTATTTCCATGTACCTGTGGTTGAAGGACATGGGTTATCTTTCTCAATTTTCTTCTTATGGTGACAGCATCTATGATGTGATAAGTGCTGGTTAGAAAAAAAACAGTCATCTTATTTATCAAACAGCTTACAGGTATGTTTTTTGTAAGCTAATATTTCCTAAACATTTGTTGTGTATCAAACACTGTTTTAGGTATGTTCTATGAATTCTGTCACTTAAGTTTTGCAGCAACCCATTCTCTTCATATACATCTTAGAGATGGGAAAGCTGAAGTGTAGAGAGAAAAGGTATGTTGCTAAAACTAGGAAGCTGTAAAGTCAGGAATCATTTGGAAGTAACCAGGGCTAGAGACTGGAGTTGTTGACTACTCTGCATGCTGTTTCTTGTTCTGAGATATGCAAACCTGCTATTGCCCTTCAATCCCCATGAAAGTAATTTCAGGCCTAAGTAAGAATGTTATTCATCTCTTCATTCCTTGAGGTTAGCTTAGTACCAGGCTGACAGAAGCTGTTGGACAAGTGTTTGTTGAATGGATAGGTGCAACAGAGTTATCCTTGATGTGAATAGAACATGGACCGTCATTGTATTTGAGTCATTCTTAGGGTCCCAAGTCTTTGACCAATCACTGTAGTTGTTGGCACAATCCCAGTAAAACTGAAATAAGAAAATGCCAAACAAGGGGTTATTGAAGAGCATCTTGCAGAAGTACAGAAAGTCATACCTCAGCAAGTCTAGAGTTAGGAACTAGGAAAGCCTCAAGACTCTGGCCATTTGTTTATGATTCTTTCTGTATATCTCCTTAATTCTCCATTTGTAGGAGTGAAACATATTTTTGGGGAAATTTTTTTTTATTTTTTCTTTTCCATGGCACTGGCACAGAATAACTGCCACAATTCTACTGTATTAATTTAAGAGCCAATCACAAATTCTTAGAAGAGAAAATCTAACACTTAAAGAGTGTTTGAGGTGTTCATCACTGAGATGATCTTCAGTTACTTGAGGGGGTAAATAGTGGGATGCTGAGTACAAATGCGGATGGCAGAAAACTTGCTCCTGAGGCTGATGAAGAAACACACAAATATCAGTGCCTAAGAAAGCTGTATGAGTTTCACAATAGATCTGACCTAAGGATATTTGAGTCGGGGATAAGACATTGATTGACTCAAGCCAGCTCAATTTAACAATCAGAATTTGCCAGTATATGTTGAGAAACATGGTACTCAAGAGAAGGCTCCTCAGAACCAGCCAAGATCAGCTGAGAAACTGGGAGGTTTTGAGGGTCATGTTTAAAGTTAGTTGCTCAGTCTGGAGTATAAATGTGTGAACAGTTTTCAATAGTCACTGTTAGAAAATTCTTAGGGAGGAAAAATCCTTGATGGCAGGGACCTTTTTCACCACTGTTATTTTACCACTTAGCCCCCTTTGCCTATTAACAGGAGAGAAGGTAGGTATATTAGAGAAATAGCAATTTATTTATGAGGTTGGGCTGTAATACTAAGCATATTTACAGTGAAGCCTTCTTGAAAGGATATTATGAATTCCAATTATTATTTTCTTCACA
The DNA here is from genome assembly GCA_004027295.1 of Dolichotis patagonum. Classification (NCBI taxonomy): domain Eukaryota; kingdom Metazoa; phylum Chordata; class Mammalia; order Rodentia; family Caviidae; genus Dolichotis; species Dolichotis patagonum. The sequence continues at coordinate 51,848 of PVJX010007192.1, read as the reverse complement.
TTTTATAGTTAAAAACTTTTTAAAATTCAGAAAATTTAAGCAACTTAACCAAGATCAGAGGTAAATTAGGGAATTTACATCTATATTTATCCAACTGAGCATCCTGGTTGATTGACTGACTGATTTCTTTATCTACAATGTCTTTCCATTTGCTTTTAGTTCTCTTTTAATTTCTTAATTTCTTTTTTTAGTACATGTTGCAGTACATAATGTTTCCATTCCTTGTGTGGAGTTGATACATGTTCATAATTTCCTTTTTCACTTCCTTTCCCTCCCCCTCTTTATAAAGCCTCTCTAATCCAAATGAACTTCTTGTGAGGCAAAATACATGAAATGATTTATCTTCCAGTACAATGGCTGGAGGATGTGAAGGTCCCCAGTTGCATGAGCACCAAGCATGGAGAGAATGTTGATAGAGATCAGGTCTTAATTAAGCTCAGCTCTAATCAGAGACATTTTGGTACTTTGACTCTGGAAGTGCAAAGCCATGCATACCTAAGAACTTCAGGTAAATAAAGTGGATGCCTGGGCAAGCTCCTCTGTCAGCAGGAAGTCTCAGAAGGGAAGTTTAATTCTGATGAAGGCAACACACCAGGAGGGGAGAGAGTGGTGTTCTGCAGAATTATCAGTTCTATATCAGAGGAAGGAAGAGCGGTAAGAAAGCAAGCCAGGATGCCTGGGACTGGATGGGAAGACAATTGTGGTCATACTCAATGCCTAGGGACTAAAAATTTAGTAGATGTGATGAGAATTAAACTATAGGCCTGTGTCTTCAAAAGCATTTCTGAGGCAGTGATTCTGTCATTCCTTCATTATACTTCTTTTTCCTCAAAGCCTTTTCACTTCTTTATATTATCCTAAGAAACACAACAGTAGATTTGCCCTGGGCTAATTCCTTGATTCCTCCATGGGCTTCCGGTGGCTTTTTAAAAATGCTATTATCAAACCAGTTCATTATCCAGGGAAACATCTTTATGCAATTGTTCTGGTTGGCTGAGTAATTATTGCTGAGCCTACATGGGGCAGAAGTTATTGGAAAATCAATATTTGATTAGTCATTTATAAAATCAATTGCTTCTATAAAGCTTGGTATGCTCGGTAGATAACTGATCAAATCAGGCAGAGTATATGGATTTTGAGACTCAGTCTCCAGGTATGTAAAATCTAAATAGTTGTCTTTAGTTTGAAAGATTGTCATAAGTTTTGCCTGAGATAATAACCCCAGTAAAAGACTCATGACGGTGCTTGAACTTACTGGGCTTCTTGCCATATTATTTACTTTATTTAACATGAAACTTGCTTAGGGAGGTCAGGGACTTCCTGGTACTTCTCTCCTAGGTAGTATGAAAAACATAATATTTATTAGATATTGGGTAAAGTACAGATATTAGCTCACTAAACATTCATGTATACTCGTGGAAGTAAATATTTTCATTGCCTTTGTGAAGTTTAGGGAACAAAGATATTAAATGATTTATGCTCAGCTAGTAAGGAGCGTAACTAAGGCTTCAGCCTGGACAGCAGATCTAGAGGCTGTGTTCTTAGCCAATTTGCTATGCCTCCTTGAATTTTGAAGCTGTGCTGCCCTTTGCCCCTTGGAGATTGTTTTGCCTAGTGCTGAAAAAGTTCCAAGAGGGGAATTATCAGGGGAAATTGGATAAGACGTTTTTGGGATCTAGGCCCATAGATGCTTCCATTTCTAAGCAAGGGTACAAGGGTGGCACTGTAGTCAGAGACACGGAAATGCTGTATAGTAGACACTGCCCACACATCTGTGTCTTCCCGTTTCAGTGTACTCCAAATGACTTTAGAGTCATTTGGAGAACACTGGTTAAATTTGCACTTCTTGGTATTTGCTAACTTTGGCTAAATTTTCACTTCTTAGCTAAATTTGGCTAAATTTTCACTTCTTGGCATTTTCTGGGAAAGTATTTTGCTCATGTGCAAAGCAGGCTAGATGTGCCAGAGAATTAATACCGAGGAGCAGTCCTCATTATGAGTCTGATAGGAATGGGTGTATATATGACCCAACTCCCATACATGCATGTAATACTAAGACATACCTTTATTATCCCCCCCCCCAATTTTCTTCAGTATTGGGCTCCAGTTATCCACTGTAGAAACTGGCTTGTTAATATACCTTTAATTGGCTGCCTTTCTTTCCTTGTATGACCTTCTCACCTGCCATGTAGTGTTCCATGAACTTTCAGAAAAACAAGTTGGGCTCAGATTATTGTCTCAGGGGTCTGCTTCTGGAAGAACCCAAACAAAGATATGCTCCAATTCTGCCCTGACAGTCAGTCTCTCTCTCCCAACGATTCCTGAGCTCAGAATAAGTGCAAAAAGCAACAGCTACGTGGGAAACAAAGTACTGCTTTTTAAATAGCTGGGTAAACACCCAATACTCCCCAGTGCATGGTGATAAAATGCTAGGTGGGTAGTGTGGATTCAGCCTGGAGAAGGTTCATGATGTCCCCTGCTGTTATTTTTTGTGTAGATGTGCTGACAGTGTGAGGGCAGAAATCCAGAGGGAGTTCCACTCAAGGATGCAGCCCATTAAGGCACAGTAACACATCCAGCTGTGAACACGGCTCAGCGGAGGTACAGGGTTTAGAACAACCAGATTAGCCTCATCTCATCTACTAGAGGAGCTGGCCAGAGGTGTAAGTAGCAACTCAGAGATGCAGGGAAAAGGGTGGAGGTTTGCAACCCCTAAAGGGATTGAGGATCTGAGGTAGATACTCAAAGCTACCTTGGTTTGTCTTCTACTTGTTTTTCTTGATTTGCTGCCGAATGAGATGTTGAGTTCATTTCCTCAAATAGCATTTCTTGATCTTTTCTTGGGTGTAATTGGGAAGGAGTTAAATAGTATTCTTAAGATGCCTGCAATTTAGCCTTTGGGGCACATTGGCAAGGTGTCTGCAGTATTTGTGGGATTATTTTCATAGTAATAGATTGAGTCTGCATGTCAAAAATTATGAAGAAGCCACAAAAGCAGAAATGATTATGAGAATGACCATGATGATGATGATAAAGTAGAAATGGCAACTGGAATTTGTTGCATGATTCCTTTGTCCCAGGAGTATGAGAAATGCTCTGCATATATCACAGCAAGTCTATGAAGTAGATATTGTAGCTTTTGGGATACAGGAAGGGAACTGAAATGTAAAATAAGTTACCACCACAAAGTTCATCATTAGAGGCTCTTGAAATGGTTTTATGAATAGTATATTTGGTTTCTTCCTTGGAAAATTTTCATCTGTGAAATAATCAGGGACTGGCGAGGGAACAAACTGGGAAGAGCTATCTGGGCCTCTGTGAAAAGCTGTCGTTGTGATGTGTGTGGAGATCTTTCATTAGACACTTTCTGGATGGAATAATTTTTAAAGAAGTATCATTGTTCCATTAGCCTCTCCCAAATCAACTCCAAGAATATCAGGGTGGTCATTCACAGAATAGAGGGAGGGTCACTTAATAGACTGAATACATACAAGAAACAGTTGTTATTTCCTTATTTAATTAAAATGTATCCTAAGACTGAAACTCCTCAGGGCCAGAGAACATATTCCTTGGGTTTTGGCTGTGACCCATAATCCTATGAGAGTATATATTAAGTAACACTCTATGCCTATAAAATATATCTAAACAGCTGACTATATAACTGGCTCTGGTTAAAGGATAATGGGGCTGGGCTGTAATGGAGTGATGTTTTGGAGAAGATTTAGGGCAGAATCCTGGTCTTTCAGATCAGTTTTTCCAAAGGTGTCACCAGTCTGATTGAATTTGACTCTGATTCCTTAGATACTTTCTGAGCCTGATTTTCTCACCTCCCTTTTATTGTTTATTTGACTGTCAAGTGAAGATGATTTCGATATTTTCATTTAAGAAACTTCCTAGAAAATTCAGCAAGGGAAGTCCATCCTTATTGGTGGAATCCCAGGCTTGGCATAACAATACCTTTGTGTTGGTTTTTAGGGCAAAAAGTAGTTCTTATTTTGCCACTGAATGCTTGGGCATCGCCTGTCTTCTTAAAGTCTTCACCACTGTTTGTACGCTGAGACCTATAGTATCACAATGTGAAGAAGATTAGGGACAGATAACAATTAAAACAAGCAGCTGGGCTGAGGAGGAATGGGGCTGGAGATGAAGTCTCCCATTTATCAACGTCTGGGCCAAGGAGCCCTTGTCACCTCCCAGTCACCCAAACAGCTCCCCTACTCATTTCCATCTTCACCACGGTGGCTGGCTGAGCCCTGGATGCTGATTAAAAACCCGATGAGTAATGGGGAGCAACACATGCCTCTGTTCCTGTTGTGGATCTAAGCAAGTTAATAACCTCCTTTAAAGTAAAAGCAAATCAACTCCTATTTTAAACATTTTATTGACAAGCACAAAAAGGCTGCTGTCTGTGGCCCAGGTAAATTTATCACTTGGGTTTGCTACTTGTTTCTGACTCACGTAAGAGGCAATAATCATCCAAAGCCTCCACTGTTGCAGGACAGGAGGAAGGGTTGGATCAGGAGAGGTTGGGATGAAAAGGACAGAACATGTATTCCTTTAGTTCCTACTGTGAGACCAGGACTTCCTGGGGTGCTTTCCTTACACAGATGCATCTGATGCTCCGGTGGTCTTTCATGATGACATTGCTTCATTCTCATTCTATAGTGGGGGACACTGAACATATATAGAAGTGAAAAATCCTGACCCCAATCACAGGACAGCAGGGCAGTCAGGATTGACAGCTTCATCTGGCATTTGCAGTCATACTGCATGTATCCATCACAACCCTAAGGATAAAGTAGATGGCACTTTAAGTTAAGAGCTTCTTAGGAGACTTAACTAAAGAACTACTTACTCTAGAGATTGAAGGTTAGGGAACCACTATGAATGGTGCCAGGCATTGGCATGAGGAGAGCTGTTATTACCATTAATGCGGAAGATAGGGAAAGGGAGCATGACTGGGCAGGCAGTGGATTTTGGTTAAAGGGAAGGAAACAGTCCAAAGAGATTTCGGTGGGCAGAGGCAGGCAGAGGCTCTCATTAGCTGATTTAGCTGAAAGTGAGATTCTATTGAAAGACATCACACTGATCAGTCCCCCAATGTGGGGAACATCCCCCCCCTTCATACTGTACCACGTTTTTGTGTCCCTGTAGATCTTCCAGAGGGCAACAGAAGTCAGGTGGTACCAATGAATATCACTCCTCTGAAGAAATCTGGTATGTATGCAAGCATTTATCCTAGGCTGTAATTGAAACAATCTCAAAGTCCATTACTTAGATTTTGGGCATGACCTACAATCCTGTGAAGATTATATCTTAAGTAACGCTTTATATCCATACAGATGAGATGACACACAAAAAGTGGGAGTGGGGGCTCATTAAAACTCACTTCTTCCATTATTTAATGTATATCTACAACTTCCTATGCCAGGTAAGGTGAAGCTTCATATGAACTGTGATTACCTTACAAGAAGATTTTCAGAGAAGAAAATAAATGCCCTTTTTTTTTTCCTCTTCAAAAGAGCCATTTAGGGCCAGCTGCCTTACTGATTGGGCAACTTTGGAGATCTCTTTGCCAATAGTGCTGAGGATTCAGCAATAATCCCAATTTCACATTTTTGCTACCTTCTATTCCACACTCCTCCACATTCTACCATGCCATTATACCAAATATCCCAGGATAATGACCTGACTGTTTGTTTCACAATTATGAACCTAGAACTCAAAGTACCAGGGAAAGTTAACAACATTTGGCATCTAAAACTGGCATTTTGAGTATATCATGTGTGCCACATCCTGTATTAGACTTCATGGATGTAAAAATGCACATACATGTTTAGAATGCCACAGTGATGAATGCACAGCATGCCCTGATGCATAGATGAGGGAGCATCTATATATCCCAGATGCATTTGCCCTGGATGGTCAGGAAAGTTCTAGGATTCAGGTGATACTGAGCTTTGAGGGAAGTGTTTCACAGGCAGAGATGGAAAAAGGGTATTATAGACAAAGGCAGAGGCAGAGACCTGGCATTAGAGGTATATGAAGAAACAACAAATCAAGGTGTGTCTGGAGCAGAAGACATGTGGAGGAGAGTTAAAAATAGGAGCAATGCCTCTAAGGGTTATTAAGTTAGGGAGTTTGAGTGGCACTGGTTCTGTGCCAATGCTTGCACCCACTGGACACCTGGGAATTCACGAAAATGTTGGAGTTAGTTCTATATTTTAGAGATCTCTCACATTGTGCCTCTAGCTTTTGATTGACACTGGGCAAGTTCAACTTTCTGCAGGATTGGAGTCAGTGAGTTCTGGCTTGCAATAATCACTCTGTAGAGGGCAGGCTTATTTACTTGCAATCCCAGCCTGAAATCCCCCAGAGAAATGCAAGACTGCAAGAAGGAATGAATGATGTTTGAATTTACAGAGACTCATTTGGAGGCTAGAGGGAAATCACAGTTCTAGGTAAGACAGAAAGTATTAGGCTGTACTTTTTAAGTCCTAATCAAATGCAAGCAAAAGCATTTTCAAAAGCAGGAGTAATTGGTGGTCGAACAAAGCTTCCTTTTAAACCACAAATGTTTCCCTGTACCCAGAGACTGATAACCGGTTTTCCTTACTTTTTTCTCCCCTGAAGTAGCTACTTAATGTGGCAGCATCTATCCTCCTATAGAACCCAAAGGAGGTGTAAAACTTTGTGAAATTGAGGTACATCTCTGTGCACCATTGGTGGCTTTTGGGATGGGTGGTATCACAGCAGTGGTTAAGCAGGCTGGGAATGTAGCACAGTATGAGGACTCTTGAGTTCAGACACTGCAAAACAAAAGAAAACAAAAGAAAATGAAAAGAAACAAAAGAAAATGAAAAGAAACAAAACAAAATCAACTAACACACACACAGAGGCTCAGACTAAGGAGAAAGAACCTCTTCTCCATCAGATAGTGATTAGCAAGACTGGGTTATCTGGATTCATTACTGGTAGAGTTTGAGCTGAATGGATGGAAAAAGGACAGAAAGTTAGAAGGATAAATGCACACAATGGTGACTTTGGCTGCTGGATTTGTGAGGCCTTCTTTCCTTATTCCTATTTTCTAATCACTGAGATAATGCCTCTCTTTTCTTGGCAATTTGAACTGTTGGGAATTCTGTCACTCCTCAAATATTCCACTGCTTCACAAATGACACAGAACAGTTCCACGAGTATTCAGTTCTGTCAGGCTCAGCTACCTTATTGGTCTTGTTTTATTTTCAGAACACAAGGGGGAGACACTAAAGGCAGCACCTCTTAAAGTTATCAATTAGCAGAGTTGAGATTAAACACTCCAGGAGGCTACAGCTCTACCTTCAAATTCCAACCATGCATGTCTCTGCCTTCATCCATCTCAGTCTCAGCATCCAGCTTCCTTACTGTCTTCCATCAGGAATATAGATCGGTAGAGGAGTGAAGAGTCTCAGAAATCCGCAAGACCAGGTTTGACTCTCAGTTCTTCTGTTAACAAACTATGACTTTGGATAAGTTTTTACCAATTCTGTGATCCTTAGTTTTCAGTCTGTAAAATGGAATAATCACAATGCTTATCCTCCATAGCTTGTTTTAAATATGACATGACCATCATAGGCAAATAGTAATTTTTACCATCATTTTGCCTGACTTAATCATGGAATTATCTACAAAAACATCTTTGTTCTGAGGGATTGCCTGCTCAGGGTCACATCTGGGACTTAAATGCACTTCTGGGAAGCTGAATGCTGCTCAGCACATCTGCAGTGAAAAATAAGCTGTTGCTCTTAGCAGAGGAGCAGGTTATGGCCATGGGCTTAAGTAAGCTTGCTCAAGTCTTGCTAGAAAACAGGTGAATGTGCTGGGCCCAAGACTTCTCCTGTATTACCATTTTAAGAGTTGCAATAGCATTAAGCACCTGAGCTGGGATACCAATAGGAATTGTCATTTGCCTTTTTTTGAATGATCCTTTCTACCTGTCAAGCATGTTGCTAATGTTTTCATGCATTATTGCCTTTAATTGTCATACTTTTAGGAGTGGCAGGCATGATTATTTCCATTCGCAGAAAGTAGGCTTCAGAGAGGTTAAGAACTTGCCCAAGATCAAATGGCTAGGAAGTATCTGATTAGGAGAACAAACCAAAGTCAAGTAAAGTCTAAATATTACAGGAAAGACATTGCATGACTTAACATTGGGGTATACATGAATCTGACTTAATTGAGTGATGCTCCATGAATTCTGGAGTCCTTTCTTTAAGTTCTTCCCGGTCTGTTTTTGCACCAACAGATTTGCTGAGATCAGCAAGTCCCTTTGTGCTGAAATGATGCATAGTCATTTTACTCTCCTGTCATGTACAGCTTGAGAGCTGCACCCTCAGGCTTCTGGTGTGATTCTAACTGACATTTTTCTAACATCGTAGTGAAAATAATTCTCTGTCTGGGCTCTTTCTTCTTTATTTCAACACGAGTCTTTAACTTTTATTTTCTTTTCTTCTTTTGGGATTGATGATCTAATATTTCCTATGTTCTTGTCTCTCTATTTATCAGACTCTTCCTTCTTTGCTTTACCTCTGCTCTTCTTTATATCTGGGATATCCACTGACCGCTGTGCTGAAGGTCCACAGGATTATGCTACGGGGAGGTGGTGGAACTTTTCAGAGGTGGGACCTAGGAAGAACAAATTACCTCATTGGCAGAATTCCCTAAAAGTGGATACTGGACTCAGGACTCTCCCTTTCTCTGTCTTTGCTTCCTGACTGCCATAAGGTAAGCAGATCACCTCTGCCGTATTTCCTACCATGATTTACTGCTACATGTCCACCGGCAGCTGGGCCAAGTGGCTGTGGACTGTGACTCCTGAAAGAAGCTAAAATAAATCTTACTTCCATTTAAGTTGGTTAGCTCAGATATTTTGTCAGTGACACAAAGCTGACCCAACCCGTGCACACAATGAACTTGATCATGGTTCTCAGTCTATCACACAGTGTTATAATCAGATTCTGTGTGGTTTCTGTTTTGTAAGAAGTTTCCTTTTTTTAAAAAAATACTTACTGTTCTCACTTTCTTCTTCCCACAATGCACATGCACTTTACACTGTCATAGGTGTGAATTTCTACTCTACAGTTCAGTATTTGTTGGGATATTTCTGCATCCTTGGGGATTGCTTTTTGGGTATATTTGAAAATTTGCATAAGCGACATTGTTCTCTGTTTTCACTCAGAGTTGTAACTGGAGATTCATCCTTGTCTTATATAAAACTACTTTATCTTCATGCATCTGAGTGATTAATGGTATTTCATAGTTCTTTATACTCCATTTATCTGCACCCCTTGTGATGAATGTTTGGGTTTCCTCTAACTTTGCTACCACAAACAAGCCTGAAATAATTTCCCTCATATGTGTTTCTTTATGGACCCATGTGAAAGTTTCTCTAGAACATGAAGTGTTATGGTTTGGATAAGTGTTCCCAAAGGTCTATGTGTTAATGGCTTATTCTCCAGGGTGCTGCTGTTGGGAGGTGGTGGAACAATTAAAGGCAGGGAGACCTCACAGTAGGAAGTTAAGTCATGAGGAATATATCTTTTTATTTAAAAGAGAAGAGAAACAAAAAGCAAAAGAGACAAACAGTAACAACAAATACGAAACAATAACAATACAGGCTTTAAGAATAAGGTAATAAGAATTTAACAATGATTATTATAGTGCATATTGTTATCTTTAAAAGAGTTGCTTAGATTACCAGCTATAGACATGCAAAATTGATCTAAACATGAGTATTAACTTCATTTTCCAAGAACTAATAGAATTAGTAGTATAATCATCTTACTTACCTTCTGTATGTATATATATATATATATATGCAAATTTACATCTTTTTCCTTTTCTCTTCCTTCTTTCCTCCTTTCCTCTACCCCAGTTACTTTTCCCTTTGAGTAGTTTCGTACCCTTGCACAGTATTTATTGTAGATTTTGGATCTTATTTTTTCTCTTGGCTTCTTATACATGGGATACAATACAGTATTTACATATGTGAGTTTGATATATTTCACTTATGAGTATGGTCTCAAGTTATGTCCATTTACCTATAAAAGCCTCAGTGCAATCCTTCTTTATAGTTGAGTAGTACCTCATTGTATAAAACTACCACATCTTTTCCACAGTTGATGAGCATTTGGGTTGCTTCCAAGATTTAGCATTTACAAATTATGCTGCTATAAACATGGGGGCACATATATCACTGTAGCACATTGTTTTCAATTTTTCTGGGAAAATACCCAGAAGGGGAGTAGCTGGATTCAATGGGACTTCCAGTCTCTGTTAGTTTATCCAAAAGAACAGTTTGTGCTTTCATTGTTTGATCATTTTCTTTTGTGCCTAAATCTTTTAAGTTGAACAACTATTTCTAAGATAATAATATGCAATATATTAATTCATGTTAATTTTATACTTCCTTTGAAATTCAGTATCATTTCTACCCTTTTTTCACTTTTGCTTTTTTAAAATAAAAAAAAATTAGAAAAAAAATGGCATCTTTTTTATCCATTCCTCAGTTAGTGGGCATTTGAGTTGTTTCCAAGATTTGGCTCTTACAAATTCTGCTGCTGTAAACATGGGTGCACATATAACACTGGTACGATGTTTTAAATTCTTCTAGGAAAATACCCAGAAACAGGATGGCTAGTTCAAACAGAACCTCTAATCCTAGCTTTATGAGGAAACTCCACACTGACTTCCATAATGGTTGCACTGGTCTATATTCCTACTAACATTGGAGAAGAGTTCCTTTTTCCCCACAACCTCTCAAGCATTTGTTATTGGTTGATTTCTTGATGACAGCCATTGTTTCTGGAGTGAGATGGAATCTCAGCATTGTTTTAATTTGCATTTCTTGAATGACCAGTGATGTTGAACATTTTTTCATATATTTATTTGCCATTTGTATTTCTTCTTCTGAGAAGTATGTATTCATCTGAGATGACCATTTTTGGATTGGGTCTTTGAATTTGGGGGCCTGATTTTTTTCAGTTCTTTACATGTTCTAGATAGAAGTCCTTTGCCTGAGGGACAGTTGGCTAAGATATTTTCCCAATTTGTGGGTTTTCTTTTCACTCTGTTGTAGCTTTATTTTGACTTGCAAAAATTTCCTAAGATGAGATCCCAGTTGTTGATTCTGGGAAGTATTTCTTGTACAGTTTGATTGTTGTTCATGAATTCTCTACCTACCCTTATGTCTTCAAGATTTCTACCTACTTTGTCTTCCAGCAGACTTAGTGTTTCTGTTTTAATATTTAGATCTTTGGCCCATTTTGACTTTAGTTTAGTGCATGGTGATAGGCATGGGTCTAGTTTTAGTTTTTGGCATCTGGAAAGTCAGTTTTTCTAGCACCACTTATTAAATAGGTTATCTTTTTTCCAGTGAACATGTTTGGCCCCTTTGTTGAAGATAAGGTGGCTGAATGTGTTTGTAGTTGTAGCTGAATCTTCTAATCTATTCCATTGATCTTTAGGTCTGTTTTTATTCCAGTACCATGCTGATTTTTATCACAGTAGCTTTATAATATAATTTCAAGTCAGGGATTGTGATGTCTCCTGCCTTGCCTTGTTTGCTCAGAAATATCTTTGCTATTCTAGGTCTTTTATGGTTCCAGATGAATATTAGGAATAATCTCTCTAGATCTGTGAAGTATATTAATGGTATTTTGATTGGAATTACATTAAATCTGTATAACAGTTTTGCAAGGATGGCCATTTCACAATGTTTGTTCTTCCTATCTTTGAACAGGAATGTCTTTCTATTTTCTGAAATCTTCTTTGATTTATTTTTTCAGAGTACTGTAATTTTGAATGTATAGATCTTTTACTTCCTTTGTTAGATTGATTCCTAAGTATTTCATTTGTTTGGATGATATTGTGAAGGGTGTGGGTTTTTCTTATTTCTCTCTCAATGAGTTTGTTGTTTGTGTACAGGAATGCTATTGATTTTTGAGTGTTTGTATCCAGATATATTACTGGGTGGAGTTCGGAACCTCTAGGACATGTGTGGCTAGCCAGATGTAGTCCCACAGTATGGCTCTGGGGTCTTGTGCTGTAACAAGTGGATAAGGAATGTACTTTTTAAGGGGTTTATGAAGCTTTGTGGAAAATTGAGATATGAGAAGTTTGCTCTTCCACATGCTCTCATCATGATAGTCCTCCTTCCCTGGAGGCTCCCACCAATGAGGATACTTGAATTTGGACTGGAACTACTAGAACCTTGAGCCAAAATAAACCCTTTCTTTTTCTAAGTTAATTGCCTAAGATATTTCATTACAATAACATTAAACTGAGCAATACACATATGCATGAATACAAGAATTGGTTTGCTGTAGCTAGACATCAAACACAGGCAATTACTCCTACCTTGTTGCTTGGAGAACGTTAGAAGTTCACATAATCTTCACTGATACAAAGAGAAGTGCTTTTCCCAATTCTTCTCCAGATAAACTGTTTTGACTATTTGTATGTTATGAAACTGCATCTCTCTGATTTTTTATTTCACTGAACACAGGAAGTTAAAGCCTCTGCCGTATATGCATATACTCTTGTTAATTTATTTTCTACTTCTGAGGCTTTTGAGACATTGCAAATATGTTTTCTCAGTCTGCCACTCTTGTTAATGATATGCTTCATTGAAAAGACTTCTTACATTTATCAAAAAGTAAGCAAAGTCATTAACCTTTCTCCCCACAGTTTGTGTTTTTGAGGTCTCTTGTGAAAACTTACTTTATACTTTGGCAGTCACAAAGTTATTGAGGGACTACTTTTGGGTATAGTATAAAGTAGACATGTTTATTTTACATGGTATTGTATATGCCAAATACTCTCAAATATTTATAAAACAATCTATTATGTTCCAAGTTCCACGTGGATTTGACATTCTTCCTTTTTCTCCTCCTCCTCATCTCTCTCTCCCTCTGTTCTCTCTTTTTCTCTCTGTCCACCTCTCTCTCTCCTCTTTTCCATGTTGTGTGCTATCAATTGTGTTCCATCATTCTATTTGTTTTTGCTTCAGTATCATACTATATGACTATGGTTCTGCAATTTGTCATAATATCTGGTTGAGAGATTTACCCTCTCTGCTCTTTCTCCTCTCCTGACTATTTTTTCTTCTAAAATTGCTACTTCTAAAACTGCTACTTTAGTTTTATGCACACTTTTAGCTTGTTAGCCAAGTTTGTTATAAAGACTTGTTGTGAGAAAATCTACCCCATAGGTTGGTTGGCTGACTAAATGAGAAAATTGAAAAGGAATTTGAAAACTGTTATATATTATAGGAATATTAGTATAATGTTGAGGTAAACCCAGAGCATTGGGGTCAGATATATCTGGAACCTGAATACAGTATCTAATTCTTCTGAGAATCAGTGTGTCTGTTGGAATGGCTAAAATTGATATCAGCCATGTTTCAAGTTCAAGGGAGAGGGAAGCATTTCTGTAGGGCACCAATTGTACTGGTGCATTCTAAGGTTGCAGGACTGCAGGTCTGGGGATGTGGAATGAGAATGATGAGCCAGGTTTCACACAAGGAGTCTGGGCTGCTGTTGACATGGTACAGGCTGCCAGGTTAATGAGATCATTCATCAACCTTATGTTCAAGGCCATGATGGATTTGTCTAGATCCCCTGCCTGAATCTTCTGGGGAAAAGGACATTAACTGTGACATCTGTGAGCACAGGGATGTGTCAGACTCCTGGAGCGGCAGAGGGGAGAACACTTGCCTCTCTCCTTCAAACTTTCTGCTTCAACACCTTAAACTGAACAATGCCTGGTGGGACCTGCTGTGTTATTACTTATCTGCCCTAGAATCAACCAGCTCTGGGAGAAGCGCCTGCTATTAAATGCTTAAAAATGCTGGGAGGCAGAAAGGTAAAATGGAAAAGGCACCAGTCATGGAGGCAAATGCAATTAGGTCTGAGTCAGAGCACTTCCACTTAGCAGCCATGTGACCCTGGGCAAGTCATTTTGTCTAGTAATTACACCTACCACATAGGATAGTCAAGAAGGTCATAAGATATAATGACTGTCAAAGGAAGGATATAAATGATAACCTGCCACAGAGATAAAAGGCATTGCAGTCATTTCCAAAACAAAAACAATCCAGAATGAAACAAATCAAAGAAAAACATGTACTATCTTTTAGGCAATGGTTTTCCTTGTAATTTTAACTTCAGCTCTACTTGCTGGCTGCCAGTAATGCTGACCTGGGAATTATTGTAGATTTTAAAAATGACCTTGGGCCATATGATCAGAACATGCCCATAGTTTACACATGTGCATATGTGTGTTGTGTATGTGGGGGAGGGTTATAAGATGAGAGGTAGAGATAACAAAAATCATAGCCAAACACAAAGACTTAGGGATAAGAAAACTAATTTGGACTTTTCATTCATGTAAAAGTGTAACCAGTACTTTTGAATCTAGAATGCCCTTATAGGTAATAATGATGACTATGAAGAGCAAGAACAATAGTTTAATATGCTCCAAATATTTAAGAAATTAATGTTTATTTTTTCATTTATCTTTACAACAACCCAACCCAATCTGTAATGTAAGTTCCTTACATTACAGATGAGGAAACTAAGGCATCTAGTATTTAAATGATTTGATGGAAGGTTCCAGGAGCTGAGATTCAAACTCATGTCTGTCTGGCCAATACCCAGGCTCTTAATAACTTGGAAAGGCCTGTCAGTTACCCTGTGAGATTCATTTGGGCTTCTTTTCTCTGTCAAAGCCACAATGCTCCAACCATGTCACTTCTGAAAACAGCAATTTCTGGAACTGAAACTTCAATTTTTCAGATTGGGAGGCTGACACTGAGTTGAGGCATCACGCGAGGGCATGTCACTCTCTATCACAATTGTGGAGGTGCCTGTTGCAAAGAAAGCCATGAGTGAGGCAGCCAGCTAGAAAATCAGAAAAGAAAAATGTGGCTGCACTTGGCAGAAAATTCATATTTTCTTCAGCAAACCGGGACCTCAATCCCTTTCCTGCTAACTTCTCGCTAAACTCCCATTGGAAATCAGCCTTCTTCTCAGCCCAGTGGACCTTGTGAAGATCCCCCATACATTTTGGCTGAAGTATAAAGTAGGATTTGGGGGTGGGTGGGATGATGTTCAAGAGTTTATTTTACTGATATACCCTCTTTTTATTGTTATACAACACAGCCATCAAAAAGCCTACTTGAGGCAAAAGAGAATAAAATTAATCTATGAATATTAACAACCAGAATGCATTCTGGATTAACAAAGAAGGCAAGGATTTGGGAACCAGCCAGAGAGTCAAATCCATGCTCTATTACTTCCCAGGTGAGTATTCTAATGGGAGTTTTTTTGTGCTTTTGAAAAAGACTAATATGTTGCACTGCTCAAGGCAGGCACCACTTACCTCTAATTCTTGGGTGGTGTTTTACATGGAATATTCTGCCTAAGGCTCCTAATGGAGTTGTGTAGAATACTGGTCCTGTATCTGAACATCATAGTCAGCAATTATACAACACAAAGGATAAAATAATAGTCTTTTTTTAGAATTTCTTTCAAATTAGATGAGATAATGAATGCAAAGAGGCACCTGAAATATAATGACTGTTCAATTCTTCTTGCTACATTATTTTTCAGGAATAGGAGATAAATAAGATACAGTACAACCCAGTCCTTGGCAAACCAAACATAAGGATAAATGATGAAATCAAAGTACCTGAGACAATAAAGCTAGTGATACTTGTCTAAATGTAGATAAGCAGCATAGTGATAAGTAGACTTCCTAAGAAAGAGATTGTTTTAGGGGAGATTCCCAGGAGTAGATTATGACACAAGGATTCATGTGCAGACAGTAAAGAAAATACTCCCAGTAGAAACTAGCAAAGGAGTGAACAATGCAGGGTAGAGCAAGGAAAGAAGAAAAACAAGGGTGTTAACTTGAAGGAAAAGGAAGCCTTTGCCTAATGCTGGAGGGAAATAGTGGAATACAAATAAAATCTCTGAATTTGCCTGTGTTTGCAACCAGGAACTTTTGTTCTCCTGATCTGGCCAAACATAAGATAGAGCCACCACAGAAGGGTTATAATATTAAGCATTTCTCAAGTCTTGTCTGCAATTGCCCAAACAGAGTCACAAGCACCAGTCACTAAAAAATGAATACAGGAGTTGATGAAATGGTACATGTTCCAATGTGGCATTTTCCACATAGGGCTGAAGCGATACCTACAATCTTAGAATATCTGCAAGGACCTTGCTATCACTATATCAAGAGGTACACTATATTGACCTGAGGCTTTCATGACTTCCTTGATGAATGGAAAAATGGCAGAAGGGATAGGTCATATAAGGTAATTGTTCTCTCCTTTGGAACGCTTGCTCTTGAAATCCAGGCACATGCTTTAAGAGAAGCTTAGGTTACACAGGGAAACTCATGGAGAGAGAAACCAAAGACCTCATCCCTCAGCTTTGGCTTATCTACTGACAGCCAGTGCTAGTTTGCTAATTATGTGAATGATTTCTCTAGGAAGTGGATTCTTCAGTTGAGCTACCTCATCTTGTGTTGCATGTTGTAAAGATGAAACACGCTAGTGGATCCCTTACCAGGTTGCAGAATCATGAGCAAAATAAATGACTGTCCTTGTTTTAAATAACTAAGTTCTGGAACAGAAATGACTAGTGCAGGGTACCAGAAAACAGTAAAAGAAATCTGAGAACTTGTATGCATCTCCAACAGTGCAGTAGGTGCTGCTGAGGCCTTGTTTCAATTCTCTTTACCGTGCTGTTTCTCTTGCATCGCAGATCTTGTGAATGCTGGCTGGTAACAACACATTATTGCTTTCTTTGGAAAAAAGAGCTTGGATGGGGGCCACATCAACTGCAAAGTACCCATTTCCCTAGAAAGTCTATAGTCATTGATCGATTATATTAAAAGGCTTAGTTTTTTTTGTCTCATGGTAGAAACAATATTATCATACAATTTGTGCTGCAAATTTTCACATAGAATTAGACTAAATTTGTAGTCTCTTTGTCTTTATTTAGGCTTTGGTACCCTAATCGACTTTACTTTCCTTGTGTCTCTTCTCCTGAGAGCATGCTCATAAATGAATCATTCACACAAGAATCCCTGAAGCCAGGCTCTGTTCCTATGGGTTTTAACCTGTCATAGAAAGTGTTTTCCATAGAGGCATTACTATTGGAATAACATATATAAAATCATATATTTCGCAAAACACCTATCACTTCCTGGGACATAATAGGTTCTAAAAATGATAGAGATGAAGTGATGATGATTATGCTGCAATAATACTATCAGGTGTCTTAGTCAAAATATTCCCAGTATGTGTTTAAAATGTCCTGTAGGGTACATAGAATAAGGATGTCTTTATTACTCAGAAAGGACAATAGTATGTGTCCTGAGACTGGATTATAAAACAGTAAATTTAAAAATTTCTTATTTAAAACCATGGCTTGCAAACAGCACACATACAATTAAAGTTGTGTCCAATTCAGCACCGCAACTTGTGAAAAGCAGATGCCTCAATTAAAGGGCAATTGTTTCTAGTAAGTCTTGGTTGTAAGGTCTTATGCTATTTTTCACACATCAAAGCCCTCTCCCTTGACACCATCAGGATATTAGAAAAATCCTGGGACCTGCCAGGGAATTACTCTGTTTATTAAATTTAGCTTCACAAACAGAGATGCTCTGCACTTTGTATCACCCTTGAGAACTTGAGCATTAAGGCATTCTATTGGCTTGAAACCCAGCAATTTCAAAAGACAATAAAACAATGTATGTTCTTTTCAATTTTTTTCCTATGTACTTTATTTGCTAGGGGAAGTAAAACATAGTGCAATGATACACCATTATGTGATATGGAAGCTTTTTGCTGAAATTAAATTTCACCATTACCAGGGTGAATATACAAATCTGTGGTGTTAGCATTTTTACTTTGCACATGGCAGTGGCTGAGATTTGATGTGATGCTTTACTCTATGAGTGTTTTGATATTTTTTATTCCATTCTGAGTCTTTGTAAGTAAGGTGGGTACATTACTGAATGTTCCAAGAATCACAAGATGCAGATGTGGAGGAAACCTCAGACATATCCATCTTAGATATTCCCTTTTTACATATCATGAGACCAGTGCTCTGAGAAGCAAACTTGTTTTGTATACATCTAAAGATCTGGTTATCAAGAATCCATAAGCCAGGTATTTTGATTATAAATTCCATGATCTTTATGTAGGTTATGAGCCCCGTAATCTTCCTACAAGTTTTCTACCTCTCTTCTACTTTATGGATAAGTAGCCATAACCTGGAAATTAGTCTAATTTATTCATCATATATGGCTACTAGTAAAATTGAGCAAATCATACATTGCTGCATGTAAGAACAAAGTGTTTGGTTGTATAAGTCCAAAAGGAAGTGAAGAGTTTGAACACTGTAAAAAGATTTTTCCCCTACTATTATAATATACTCTGCCTTTAAAGCTATCTGTATTCAGTGCCAGACATGAAAGCTGTGGAGAATTTGCTGAAGATGACATTCAAAGGCATTGTAATAATGCCATTGTAGCACGATGATGCATGAATTCCTTGTATTTGCAGAGCAAAACTTCCAAGAAAATTGCAGTTTTTCAAGAGTCTGTTCACCTTTAAAAAGCAAAGACAAGGTATAATGGACTGTATAGCTTGACAGCAAGTACTTATTGTGGACTTGTAAGCTCTTAGTACTATCTCTTAATTTATGTTAGGGATGCATAATAATATAGTAGGTGACCTAGAGTCTTTGGAATCTCCACTTCATATTTGAACCCTGGTATGATACTTATTTGTTCCTAGACAAGCCTTTTAATTTCCCTAACTCTCAGTTTCCCATGTGTATGTTGGAGGTGAATTTAATGATACCTTCCCCTTGTGGTACTTTTGTGGGTAAATATCATAGATGTAAAAAGTACAGTGTCCCACATTTAAATAAATGTTGGTACTGATTATCAACAACAAAACCTATCAATTAGTAAGTACTGTATAAGCTACTTTCAGCTTGGATTGTAGGCAGTTCATAGCACCCAGGTAGTCTTCCAAGACACTATTTTGAAGATTGCAGATGGAAATGTGATGGCATGGGAAAGGTGCACCAGCTGCTCATACTTACCAAAATCATGCCCAGCGGTATTAGACTTTGCATCCAGGCCTGCTGGTTTGAATGTGTGTGCTCATGTCACATTTTTGGGGGAGCCTGGCAAGAATCTTGAGAATCAGTGAGTCCAATGATACCACAGCAGAGTAGATTAACATATATTACAAAAATAAACACCAAAGGATCTGATACATTTGGGGAAGAGGACTTTATGTCTTTTGAGGGGCTCCCATGAACCTTTGTGTATTTCAGTGTTTGTGAGGTTTCAGAATAAATAAATCTGCCTAAACATGTTACTTTCAGAATTCTCATAGAGTATCTCATAGGAGTTGCATTGTGTAGAACATTTTCCTGATACACTGGTCAGGGATAAGGCATTCACTTTGTGGATAAGGGGAAGCTATCAGGAGGGCTAAGCAGGAGTCATGACATGACCAGATCCAGACTAATTAGCTCTGGGATAATAACCCATCTACTGTGCTACTCTGCCATTTTTTTATTCCTGCCTCCATCCCCCTCTTAACATCTATCAGCCAGAAGGTTTGGACACCTTGTATTTCACTGCCAGGGCCTCCTCCTTATCAAGAAGATTTCTCTTTCTCTCATACCTTCTTCTCCTTCCCTTTATGACAGCCCCATCTGTTGATGAATCTATCACAGGGTGACAGCATTCTGATGATATACTCACACAATATATCATCAAAGTGCCAATCTTGATGGCCTTGTGATGTATGAGGATGGAGTTTGTCAATGCCCTGCAGTTCCAACAGAACCATCCATCACGATAGTGTGCTTTTCATGAGGCACTACATGGAGAGACCTTCTTAGGGAAATGAGGAGTTTTTGGGAGCTGAGGAGTCATGGATGGAACACCAGAGAGGCATCCAGCGAGGTGGGAAGAATGGATATTTTAATCCTGAAGTGGATGAGAGTGTTCTATGGGCTATCATTGGTAAGATTAGAATTCGTTCAAATAATGCACATCAAACTAGGTAAGCATTTTTCCAGATGTTGGGGATTCAGATAATAATGCTAAAAACTATCAGTATTATATTAGTTCTTTCTATGCATCAGTCATTGTGGCTTATTTATATTACAATATAATAAACAACCAGATCTTGGATTTTAAATACCGTTCTCCAATATTGAATCTCTTCTAGAAATCTAACATTATCTTAAAGCAAATAATTTAAAATATAGTTAAGATACTCAAATATTATCCCTTAAATGGTTCTTATAGTTGGCCCAATAGAAAGATAAGGAAGGCTAGTCATATTGGTTAGATTTATGGTGAATTGATAAAAGTAAAATGAGCGGGTAGAAAAATTTGTCCTCAACAATTAATTATAGAAGATAGAGACTTCCTTGTTTTCAGTTCCTTGTAAATTGTAAGAATAGAATAGGTTAAGAACATAGTGCATGTATAATTCAGCAAACATAATTCTCTTCTTATTTTATAATATTAAAATGAAAAATTCATATATAAGTGCATTGGGTAATACTCAGGGGAGGTAAAAGGATATGGCTGGGTTGCTTCTTGATAGTGGAAACCCAAGAAGTTTGTGGGAGGCATTTGTGTTATAGTAGAAGATAAAAGTGTATTTGGATTGGGTCCAAAAAGACGGCCCTCATATTTTGTGACTCTTGGGTGTCCCACAGCTTTTCCTGAAATGTAGTTCTAGTTAGTGCTAACAAGTCCAGAGTTTGTGACATGACTCCTTGTTGCTTCACTTGTTTTGTTTCTTGTGTGTGTGTGCATGTGTGTGTGTGTGTGTGTGTGTGTGTGTGTGTTTTACTGGGAATAGAACTCAGAACCTGTGCTTGCTGGAAAGGTACCATTCTGCTGAGCTATATCTCTAGCCTGCTTCACTTGTTTTAAATGTCCACAGACTCATACCTGGAAGGGATTTAGGAAGGGGAGTGGCAGAGATCAATGTCCTGTAGCTTGTGTGAAGAGGATGAGGCTGGAGAAGAGTAACTCTGTGGCATTATGAGTTATTTGATGTTTCTTGTTATTTCCCAGGAGAGAGAGAAAGAGAGAGAGAGTGAGAGAGAGAGAGAGAGAGAGAGAGAGAGAGAGAGAAGAGAAGAGAGAATGAGATCCCAGGTACACAATAAACACTCAGTAAAATAAGCTTTGGGGTCACACTACGTGGAGTCAAATCCAGGTTTTAGCACTAATTAGTTCTGTAATCTTGGGCAAATAACCAGCCATCTTATGACTCAAGTTCTTCATCTGAAAAATGGAGCATTAGTGCCTAGTTCATATGATTGTTGTGAAAATTAAATGGATTAAAGTGTTAACCAAATGGAACACAGAGTAAGCACTTAGATGTGATTAGTTCTTTCTACTGGTTCTTCCTACTGTGATTCCTGTTACTGCCATTATCATGAATACTATTGTTACTGTTGCAACTATACAACACTGCTTTCCTTTAGACTAGTTTGCTGATTGAGATACACATCAAATATCAGGAGAAAATCGAAGAGTTTATGAACAGGAGAGAAAATTAAGCTTGGGTTATGTTTTCTCATCAGAAAAACTAAGCTGTTTTGACACCTTTTCCTTTTGTTTTCGGTGCGAATGTTGTATTTGATGGGATATTGTAGGCACACTTACTTTCTATGAGCGAGGTTTTCTTAGCCTTGATTGGCCAAAATGGGTTCCACTGTGTCCAGAGGCACAGAGATCTAATACTTTCCAAATAAACAAATCAACTGGAAATAGACTCTCCTTTCCATTGATAACAGGTCCTGAGAGTTTAGACTTCAGTTGCTTTTTTTGAGACAGCAGGTTACCTACTACACAAAAGACAAATCCTTTTTCTTCAATGATTAGGCCCCTGCCAACCTTATCATGGCAGTTCATCTTGCCTCGTAGGCGCTTACTTTTGAGAGACAGTTTAAAGTGATTTCTCATGACATACCCAAAGACTTGTCCTGGCATGTAAAATTTCATGCCCTATATATGTGTATCTTTAGTTCTTAAAACTGTATATTTTTAAGGAACTGCTTTTAAAATGTGAATGCATCATTAAAGAAAAGGATTTTAATTTTTTTAAAGTGCCAGTTCTACTAACTTTAGTCAGTTTCCACAATGATTCCGTTTTGTAGAAGATGAAAGGAATGCTGGGAGTTAAATGATTGGTGCCTAAGAATCAGCCCAAGTGTAATGTGAACTTGGATTTCTTCACTTAAACAGTCATTCCCAGTATTCCACATGGATTTAGAGGGAGGAGCCTCTGGAAAGGGCTAGGCAGAGTCTTCATTTGTTGAGATTTGAGGAGATAAAGAGTGTAAGAATCAAAGTCAGATAGATTTAGACCTCAAATCTTAGATTAGCCCTTACCCATTATATGACCTTATAAGGCATGTTAACTCCTGAAATTATAATGTCTCCCTTGTAAATTAGAGACAGTAGTAATCAGCACACAGTATTGCTAGAGAGAGTAAATGTTTTATTGTGTGGATTTGTTGTGCCCACAGCCTACTCCAAAAGAAAGAGCCACTCCTCTTAGTTTCTCCACTTTTCATTTTTTATTAACTGCCTCCCTGAATTTGAAAGTGACAAATTCTGGACTCACTCAATAAAATAGATAGAGTCTTGGAAAATTATCCTTAGTACTAAGGTACTGTGTTGGTAGGTGATATGCACGGCCTCTTTCTACCGAGAGTGAAGACAGAATTGACATGCTGTTTATTTCACCTTTGGCTAACACCCCCTGGGTCTGTCTGCCTTTGATGTGGTCACGGGTGAGAACCACATACTGCCTTCAGAGAGGGATTGGCCTCCAGGAAAGCCTCAAATGTCATAGAGCCAAGACTGACGAGAAGCGGCTTACCTGGGTAGAGAGAAATGATTTATCCCTGATCTGTAGGAGGTCACCAAGCAGCTCAAAGCTAAACTGAAAGATTAAGCATTGATCCAGATGTAATAACACCCCAGACAAGACATACAGGCTTCCAATTCACTGGGAAGCTCTCTTTGTGTGAAGGGTGTGGGAGGATATTCTACGGCACTCCTGGGGGTACACACAGCCTTAGAACTGAGTTAGGAGTCCTGGGCTCCACGCAGGGGAAAGTGGCATATTTTGAGGTGGGAGGAGCTATAATGTGTTGGTAGTCACTTTATTCATTTATTCATGTCTGTGTTGAGAATCACATGCCTGATCCTCTGCTATGCTCGTAGTCCAGTGGGCGATGCCTAACTCAAAGCCCGTGGAATCTTGGAAGAGAGATGGTTAGTAACTGCTCCAAGCCTTTCAAAATTAACTCAGAATTGGGCACGGTTTCTAGTTACTGGTTCCACCATCTGATTACCTTGCTTATCATCCCAGTTTGACTTCAGTTACTTAAAGAGATGTTTCTCCAAACAAGAGATACAAATGGCCAAAAAAGCATTTGAGAATACTTTCAGTGTCATTCTTTATTAAGAAAATGCAAATCAAAGCCATAGTGAGCCAGGCATGGTGGTACATACCTGTAATTCTGGTATTTGGGAGACTGAGGCAAGAGGATCACCATGAGTTTAAGGCCAGCCTTAATGGAAAAATCCAGCCTCAAAACAAAAACAAACAACAACAAAAAAACCACCACCACCACCAAAAAAACCATAATGAGATAGTATTTCACATGTTTTATAATGATTAAACTAGTAATAATGTGCACAAAAAGTAATAAGTGTTGGTAAGGATGTGTGGAAATAGAAATCCTTTCATGGTGCTGGTAGGAATGTAAAATAGTATAGCCATTGTGAAAAAAGTTTGTTGGTTCTTAAAAAAATTTAAATGTATGATTATCCTATGACTAAATAATCTACCCTTAGATATATACTAAAGAGACATGAAAATGTATGTCCAGACAAAACTTGTAAATGGATGTTTTTAGACGCACTATTCACAATGACCAAAAGAAACATTTCAAACTTCCATCAAACAAATGGACAGACTGCAGTATATTCATAAAATGAGGTCTTATCCAGGTATAGAAAGGAATGAAGTATTGATTCATGCTCTAATTTGGATAAACTTTGAAAACGTTATGCTGAGCAAAAGAAGCCAGGCACAGAAGGTCACATATTGTATGATTCCATTTATGTTGAATGTTCAGGGCAGGCAAAGTTATAGGGACAGAAAGTAGATCACTGGTTGTCAGTGGGTGGGGGAAAGGGAAAGTGGGGAGTTGTTATTTAAAGCGTACAGTGGCTGAGGTAATCAAAAAGTGTGAAACTAGGGAAAGATAGTGGTCTTTGAACACTCTAAATTCCCCTAAAGTGTGTACTTTAAAAATGGCTAACTGCATGTTATGTAAATTTTTCCCAATAAATGTACTAATATTTCACATAAAATATTTCTGTAAATATTAAATCAACTAATACACATATGTTGATAAACATTAACATGTGTTTCCTTAACAAATAACCATTTTTAAATGATTATTATGATACCATAGTCTTCACTTTTTCTAGAGAAGAGCTTTAACATAGCTCATGAGATTCTTAACCTGGAGTCCTAAAATATTGGAATATATAAATGAAACTTTGGCCTAGAAATTTATTCTATTCTGGACAATAGCTTGATAATAATACTTGGTTGGTCATCGTAAAATGCATGTGCTCCATTTCCTGACAATTGTACTTCTAGATGTGTATCTTGAAGAAATTCTCACCCAGGTCCCAAAAGAGTCATGCACAGAGATACTCTTTTCTGTGTAGTGGAGGTTAGAATTGGAGGGGTGTATAGTCATGGGGATTGGGTACATATGGTGGAGATCTGTGAAAACTTAGAACAATGCCCAGGTATGTTAACAGTTACAGAGTACTTTTAAAAACATAGATGCAAACCATTCTGTTTGATGAACTAACAAAAACTTAGTGGTATGGTTATCTATCTTGCACACTTAAACATACATACAGCTATATCCTTTAGAGCACTTCTTTTCCCTTTCATTATAACAATATCTATTATATATTTTGGATCTTATTTTGTTAGTTCATCAAACAGAATGGTTTGTATGGTCATTGTTTGATTGTCCACCTTTTATGCTTTAATTTTGTGACTTGAGCAACTACTTCTAAGATAAAAATACGTAATGTATCAACTAGTGATTTCTTACTGTTTTTTTTTGAAATTCTGTATTATTCCTCCCTTTTTTTCCTGTTTTGATTTTTTCTCTAAAAACAAAAACAGAAACAAAAACAAAAACAAAAACAAAAACAAAAAAATAGGTAACTTGGTAAAGGGATTTAAAAAAAGAGAAAATAATTGAAGGAAAAAGGCTTTTGTGCAACGGTTGGAAAGTGGGGAAAAGGGTTGAGAAGAGGAGAAGATGATAAACAAAGGCATTTAGATATGTTATGCAATCCCCAGGAAGAATCCCCCATGATGAATGTGACCATTATGCACTGTAACCATGTGCTAATAAAAGAAGAAAACAAATGTGTCTAATACAAAAGAATCCAGAAGAAAAATTGAGGTCTGGACCTAAAAAGGAAAAATATAGAATGAAACTGCAGCCTTTTCCACATATGTAGTTAACCAGCACTACAAAGTACACAGAATTACAATCAAATGCAAGATAAACAGCAAACCCAGAAGAATAAACGCCTAAAGAGAGAGAAAAGAACAATGTAAAATTTGTGAAAGAAAATAAAAAGGCTGCACCCTAGAATCAAATGATGAACTTATGCCATGAACTGAGGAGAAAGAATAACTTCTACTTCTGCATCTGGAGTCCAACAACACAGAAAATGCAAAACAAAATCTACTGATCTAGCAACTGATATATTAAAGGAAGATTATAATCTGATGATGAGTTCAGTCTTCAATCTTGGCTGTTAATAATGTAGACATGGGTTCCTGGACCAGGAAATCAGTCTCTGTAGGAGAATGGGTCAGACTCTGCTATTGTGAGAAGCTCCCTGTGTGATTCTGAGGTTTAGTCAGAGTGGGGAGCAATGAGTCAAATGTCCTGGATCAAAGTAAGCATGGGGAGCTTCCATATGGAGCAGCTGAATAAATTATGAGAGAGGGAGGGAGAGTAAAAGGGAGACACTGGAGGATGAAAGATAGGCAGGGGCCAGATAAAGGACGGTAAGGGTTTTGTATTCATTTCCAGGGGAAATTTTGGAAAAGTTTTAGTGGGAAAGTGACAAGACCAGATTTGGCCCATAGAATATTCTGGCATATTATTTAGGATGCGTGGTGATGGTCAGAGAAATATAAATATAAATTCAAGGCACGGGTCACCTACTCCCTTTTATAGATGGCAAACAAGGGCAGAAGGCAAGGGAAGAAGTGTCAGCCTGCTCCGTGGTCTAGACTGGACTCACTCCTGGTCTTGAGTTTTGTCGCGGTTCCAGTCTGAGTGACAGCTCTGTGGGCAGTTGCCCTTAGTCAGGTGCACTGTTATCAGCTAAGAAGGGACCAGGAAGTTATTGCTGGAGACACTATTAAGAGCACAATGGAATTTCAGCTAGATTCTGTTGGATAGAGTTACTGCATCAGGTGAATTAAAGGAATGAATTAGATGGCGCAGTGTGCAAGTCTAGTCACAGACAGCTTCTGGACCCTGCCACACAACACTTTATGAGGTATGTTACAAAACCACAGTGAATATTTAAATTAAAAATTGTTACAATAAAAGACATTGCCATTAAACCACCTTAGAATAGTCCCCTTATCCTATTGCTTTGGTCACACTCTAAAGCAGTTCTGTAAGGGAAGTCCTCTTTCATGAATGTTGTTGTTGTTGTGTGTGATTCTCTTGATTGTGTGTGATTCTCTTGATGTCTTTAATTTATTCAAAATACCTTTGAAACATGGGCCAAACATATTCACTGGAAGACAGATAGCCTCTTTAATAAACAGTGCTGGAAAAATTGGCTTTCTGCATGCCAAGGATTAAAACTAGACCCATGTCTATCATCATGCACTAAACTAAAGTAAAAATGGATCAAATAGCTAAATATTAAGACAGAAACACTAGATCTACTGGAAGACAAAGTAGGTAGAAATCTTGAAGACATAGGAGCAGGTGAAAAGTTCACGAACAAAACGCAAACCACACACAAAGTACTTCAAAGAATCAACAACTCGGATCTCATCTCATTAAAAACGTTTTGCACATCAAAAGAAATCAACAATGGAGTGAAAAGAAAACACACAGAATGAGAAAAAGTTTTAACCAACTGTTCCTCAGACAAAGGACTTATATCCAGAACATTAAAAAGAATTGAAAAACATCAGGTCATTCAAATTCAAAGACTCAATCCAAAAATGGGCATCTGAGATGAATGTGCACTTCTCAGGTGAAGAAATACAAACGGAAAATAAATACATGAAGAAAGGCTTTACATCACTGGTCATTCGAGAAATGCAAATTAAAACAACACTGAGATTCCATCTCACTCCACAAACAATGACCAAGATCAAGAAATCAACCAATAGCAAACATTTGTGGGGCTTTGGGGAAAAAGGAACCCTTCTCCACTGTTGGTGGGAGTGTAGACTGTTACAACCACTGCAGAAATAAGTATGGAGATTTCTCAAAAAACTAGGATTAAGGACCCATTCAATCCAGCTATTCCTCTTCTGGGTATTTTCCCAGAAGAATTGAAAACATATGCCACCGTAATATATGTGCACCCATGTTTATAGCAGCACAATTTGTAATAGTTAAGTCTTAGAAATAGCCCAAATGACCCTCAGTGGTGGAATGGATAAAAAAGAGTATTTTTACACAATGGAGTATTACTCAGGTATAAAGAAGGGTAAAATTGAGGCTTTTATAGGTAAATGAATGAATGCAACTTGAGACTATACTTATAAATGAAATAAATTAGACTCGTGTATAAACATCATATTGTCTCCCTAATGTATTAAAAAAAAGCTGAAAGAGTAAATAAGATCCAAAATGTGCAATAGATATTATGAAAATGAAAGGGAAAGAAAGTGCTCAAAAGGAAAGAACTGGAATAGGTGAAAGAAGGAAAGAAAGCAGGGAGAAGATTATATGTATATATGCATACACATATATATGTGTGTGGGTATGTATGCGTATACACACTCAAGATAAACAAGTATACTACTAATCATTGTAAGTTCATCAAAAAGAACAGTTTGTATTTTCATTGTTTGATCTTTTTTTATGCCTAAATCTTGTAATCTGAACAACTACTTAAGATAACAATATGCAATATATTAACTAGTGTTAATTTCCTGTATTTTGTTTTGAATTCTGTGTTGTTGTCTTTTTTTGTTTTTAAAATAAATAATATTTACAGTAATTTCTTTCAAGTAAAAGTTTCTAGCTATCATATACCTTGTTATGGCTTATATCTAGATGTTCCCCCAAAGTCTCATGTGCTCATAGGTAAGGATTTTCAAAACTGGCTAGATCTAGGGTGTGTGATACTGCGATGAAGAGTGTGTAGTACTAAATTAGTCCACTGATTACAGTTAGCATAGTTTTCAGTGTGGTACCATTCAAAAGGCTGGTGGCTTGCATGGGATAAAGTGGAAAGGCAGGCTGGCTGCTTGCTGCTAGCTGCCTTCTGCCTGCCATACCATGACCTGTTTCTCTTCCATGATATCCCTCTACTATGCTGCCATGACTTGGAGGCAGCAGTGAAATGAGACCTCCACAAACTGTGAGCTGAAATAAACCTTTCCTCCTTTAACTTGTAAGTGTTGGGTATTTTATTCCAGGAATGAAAAAGTAACCCAAACATACCTTCTTTACTGGACCTGGCTAGAAAATCAAATCAAAATGGCTATGAAAGATGAATGTTTTGATCAGTTCAGGACATCAAGGCAACCATGACAATGCAACTAAAGACACTCAGAAAGAGTACTTCCAGAACTGCTTTAGGAAGTGGCAAGCACAATGGGATAAAGTGTGTTCAAAGTAAGGGGGACAAGAAGGACTAATGGCATTATGTCTTTAATTTAAATATTCACCATCTTCATTGATTTTACTCAGTCTGTCTGGGCCTGTTTACCTATATCTACTTGCAATCTTTTGATAAAGTTGGGAGGTTTAAGCTTGAAAATCAATAGTACTGAGTCATGGCTGGACTCTATCTGGTCAAGGTAATGGGCTAGTAACAGCTAATTTTGTGCGGTGCTTTCCAAAGCCCCATACAGTGCTTTTACACATAATTTGCCTGCTCAACATTTCAACTGCCCGGTGGGGCAAACAGATCTTATCAAACTAAAAATCAGTGTAATTCAAAACAAGGCTGAGAAGCTTTTAGCATTTATTTAAAGTTGATGGCTGAGCCAGTACTAGAACTTGGCTCTTCTGATGCCTGGCATGTTGCCACCTTAACTCTGTAAGCCACAGAGTGATGTCATCAGATATTGCCAGCTGTTTTAATGTGTTGCTTTTTGAAAGGCTTTGTTTCTATTCTAATCCAGGAGAGAAGAATCGCCTTATCTTCTACAGGTATGCCAGAGATTGCAATGGATGCTGAGTGCTTTTAAGATTTGCTCAGCCAAATCATCAGGTTGGCAAACCTGGGAATGCGCCATTTGGTTTTCTTCAAAATGGGGCCAGAAGAGGGTGCTTGGGGGACAATTTAAGAGCTTCCAGCAAAACAGAAAGAACAGTTTCCAGCAGAACACAGGGGCTCTGGCTGCCACAACGGGGCTGCCCGAAAGACCCTGCATTGCTATGGAAACGGTGCATTTCTTTTTTTATGGAGCAGGCACATAAAACTCCCAGAATTGTCATGAAATAAGTTACTACTGTCCCGAGGCTGCCAAAGATGTACACTCTCATTAGGGGAGTGATGTGACAGTTTGGGGTTTATAATGAACGGTTTGCAGGCTCAGAGGCTGAGCTAAGTTTACACTGTTGGGATCACAGTCTGTTGGTTTTGGGGGGCTAAATGGGAGCCCCTTCCACAAAGTGGTCTCAGGCCAAAGACCCATCAGCTTTGGTACTGATGTAAGATGGCCAGGTGATATAATTATGGTGCCTGCACATCTCATTTACATGCAACTGGTGCGCAAACTCTGGCATTTCCATAAAGAGACTCCTGCTGAAATGAAGCATTTTATCACCTGCTTTTCACCTGGAGCCCTTAATTGGGTAGCTCTGCTCCTCTCAAAGCTTTATTTACCTGGTAATATGCAGATGTTAGTCAGGTAGATTAGAAACAGGCATTCCAAAGGAGCGGAAGAGAGGGCCCACACAGGTGTGTCTTCCTCTCAACCTGGAGTGAAATGCAGCCATTGATTTTATGTCTCATCTTGCATCCTAAAGTCTTTTTCACCAGTTTTTAAACTCTATCCTACTGACTTTTAAAAATTGTATACATTTTATATATACATAATGATATTCATTCATCATAGGGAATTTATACCTGTAGATGATATATCTTGATTCTTTTCCCATTCTTCTCTCCTTCCTTCAACTCATTATCCCCCTCATTTACAAAAATGTTGGTTTCATTTTTTCCCATCTATTCTATTTTTTCCCTGTAGATTGACAGTGCCTCTGATAGTGCTTTTGAGAGTCGAGCTTGTTTTTGAATATAGACCATTAGATTTAAGCAGTGAGAGAGATGAAAATGAAGGAGATGGGACAATAAAACTCAAAGAACACTTAGACCATTGTCACTAAGGCTTGGGTACCCATGAAGTATTTGTCACTGAGGAGGAGGTAGCCATCACTGCTCAACACTGATGAAGACAGGGCCAGGGGAATTGCAAAACAAGACATCTGTGGTCATAAAGAAATAGGTGCTTTAATAAAAATTATACCTGGTTGCTCCAAGGATGACCATATAGACTCTCTTGTGAGATTCTTCCTAAGTAGGGGCAGTTTGACAAGGCAGTAATGGACCTGAACTCTGGAATCACAATGATTGGGTTTAATTCTCTGTTCTGCTTCTTCATGAGGCAATTAACATTTTGTCTGCCTTCCATGTGCCAGGGATCGTGTCTGCTAGTTTTTGAGCTCCAGTAAGTTATTTAACCCTCCTTAGTCCCTGTTTCCAATTTGTAAACTAAAAAGAGCAGTCTTACCTTTCTTGCTGGGTTATTGTGATAGAAAGTATACTAATGTATGCAAAGTGATAATTACAATAGAACAATGAATACTCATATTTTCATTTAATACTGTTGTTTTTAGAACTATGTTGGGCTTGGAAAAGATGTAGTGGCACAGTTACTGTGTTTTAGTCAAAAACAGTGGCTCAGCAATGAAAAATAACTCTTTTTTTTTCTTTTTTGAGATGACCCTTAACATGGCTTGGGCAGGGTCAGAATATTCAAAGAAGCTCTACCAAACACCTAGTGATACCAAAGTGGAAATAAATGGATACCAAAAGCAGCAATAACATAGACAATAATAATAATAGTGATAATAACTCCAGAAAGTATGACTTTCCAGATGTGGTTTAATTTCTGATACATGGTGATGGTGGTTGATGACAGTGATAGTAATAGTAACAGACATCCATCATGTGTTAATAACTTTGCATTCTCCCTCATTCAGTTTCATATTGCAGGTACAATACATATTTCCATTTCATAGTTAAGAAAGACTAATATTTAGTAACATGTTCAAGGATGTATGGTGATATTCCATTTCTAGAAGTTTAAATTCTAGTTAGCTGGACATTTAGAAATTCAGTATGTCCATGGGAAGGACAGGAACCTGTCTTCACCCAACTATGACCTCCTGAAAGTGGTTTAATTTGTAAAGTCTTGCATCTACAATGGATCTTAACATGAAGAAAAATCACCTCTTCCTGGGAAGGCCACACCCATACACATGATAGTGATATAAAACAGAGTAAACCTCAACACGCATCCAAATAGCAGGAAGAGGTCGCTGTGAGATAGCACCCAGTGAAGCTTTCATGAAATGGGAGAGACTTTCTGGCTCTCTCAAGCAATAATATTTGGCTTTCCTTTGTCTGGGTTTCTTAAATGCCCAGGTATTATGAGCTCACTGAACACTGGGACAAATTTTACTGTCATCTCATTCTTAAAATATGACAAAATGAGACAGTAAACATATTATGCTACATTTTTAAGATGATCAGACTAAGGTCAGATCAGCTAAGGTACTGCCCAATGTTACAGTAAGTTTTTCTGCACAAGTTAAATGAAGTTCCCAATGTCACTGAGCAAGTTAGTGAATTCAGCTCATGTCTCTGAAGTTTTAGTCTTTTGCACCACTCTGACACCCATGGAAAAGCTCCTATGAGAAACATAGATGGACCTTAAGCTCAGATAAGGCCATTCATAACACTAAGAGTTAAAAATGCACAAAATGCAAATTCCTTTACCCTCTTACTGTAATACTGGGAAGCTTATTAACTGATCTGACCCAGATGACAGAAGAAGCACATTTTCAAGCAGTTTCAAAGTATTTGCAAAATGTTTCAAATAATTTTAATACCAGATGGATTCCTGTGCTGATTGTACTCAATTTCTGGCCTATTTTCACTTTCTACCCATCTCTGGGGCCTGGGCAGGCAGCCTGGGAGAGATGGTGTGTGAGCTGGTTCCCATGCCCTTCAGCTTCTAATTTCATTTTGCCAGTGGGAAGGCATGGCAGGAGATCTGAGGGTGGAAAGAAGTGATTTATTCTCTAGGTTCTCTACCTGCCGGAACACCACAGATTTCCCTTTTGTACATAATGAAGGACACAACTCTTGTCTGGCCAAACTTTCCATACCATCCCTCACTTACTCCCTAAGGCTTTGACTGATAACCATCCTACTGTAAGAATCCCATGCTCCTGGACTTTTCCTTGTTTCCTTAGATCTGGTGTTTCTTTTGTAGATACTCATTTATTAAACATCCCATCATTTATCCCATTTGGCTAAGTAATGCTCTTTGAGATAAATGTGTCAATTGGTACATTCTTAAGTTTACAAATGAGCCTTCCAGTTTACAGCTCACACATGTAGAGATGAATAAACTTGCCCAGTTGCTCTGTAAATAAGAGGAGAGTCCCTACTGCTGACCCATCTCATTGTACTTCTTTGTCTACCATATCAAATTTCCCTCTAGTGAAAATGACACCTTAAAACTTTGGAAATTTACAAAGAAGAGAATTCATTGCATGCGCTAGACATCTCTCTCACCCAGTATTGGCTATACATAGGGACAATAGGCAGATTCTGTGTAAAAAGTAGGACACGCAACTTACAATGACCTGCCCAGGAAGACAAATTCCAAGCAGAAAGATTTCCAGAAGACATAATTTCTGTAATAATCAGCCCCAGGTTCACCAGAAACTGGCAGTCTCTACACTTATTGCTCATGCTCGCAACTAAGGAACAACTGGAGAAAGCCAAATATATTCCCTAACCAACTCCATGGCAGCCCCATGTTGAGTGAGCCCCTCCAGATTCCCTATACAAGCAGCTCTCATCTGCTGACAGCTGGAGCCTTTCCTTTCCTACATTCTAATGCTCTCCCATTCTCTGCCTACCTTGGTGTCTCTACCAAATGCAAGTACACTGGCTGACTCCCTTGCCAAAGCAAACTGCACAAAATACCTCTTTCTTTCATTTATTCCCACACAGACTCATATCTTTAAAACAAATTTTCCTGACAATGGACTATTGAACAGGATAATAGACAAGCTTGGAAGGCTCAAAAAATGGAGTGGGTGGAGTTGGGTTCGATATACACCAAGGGTCACCAGCTCCTAGGCTATGATGGTTGGTGGAGTTAAGTTATTCCATCTGGTAACGGATTTGTCAGTACAGGCATACTGCTGCCATGTGGTACCTAAGAACCTATTGCACAGTCCAGGGAGAGAGTGGAATGGGAAATGGATGGAGGTCAGTGATTCATTTATTGAGAACTTACTTCATTTAGCAGTTTTCCCATATGGTCATATTGAAGTTACACAGTACTACAATCTACACTGTCTTCGTGATTTCCATTTTAGATGAGGAGAGCCAGACTCAGAGACTTCGTATGATCTGCTCGAGGTCACATAGCTGCCACAATGGCTGGGCTAAGATTTGACCCCAACTTCAATATCCATGCCATCCTGCCTTCCTTTATATTTTAGCAATATTTGCAAGCATTTTGGGTCAAAATGAGAGATCTTTTCCTTTAATCAACTGAATGATGTCACCAGTTGTTAAGTACTGCTGAGAGTTTCATCCTATACTTTACAGAACAATGCACACAATGCATGAACTTTGGAAACATTCATTTATGTTTCCTTAGCTTGTACTTCCTTTTACAGAAAGTCCTTTTTTCTTTAATCAGCAGTTCTCAAGTGGGGATGATATTTTCCCAGCCTATCTCCTCCCTCCAGAGGCTGTTCGGCAGCATATGGAGGTGGTTTTGGCTGGCAAGGCTTGGGGTGGGAGTGCTATTGGTATCCAGGATGCCATTGACCACCCTATGATACAAGCTGACAGCTTCTCACAGCACAGAGTTACCCAGCTGTAAGCTTCACAGGGCCAGAGCTGAAAACCCCTGGTTCAAACACCTAAGGCGAACTTCAACTCAAATAAAGCATCTTAGTCTCAGCATGGGGTTTTCTTTTCAGGAAAATGAATCATTTTCCTCTCTCCTAGCGCAAAATGGTGCTAATGTGATGACATGGCCTTAAAACTCGAAGAAAGCTCTTGTTCTGCCTTTACCAGCTGGGTGTCCTTGGGTAAGTTGCTTAGTCACTCTGAGCCTCAAGTGTTTCTTATCAATAAAGTGAAGCATTTTAATGTGTACGTCATTGAGACCATGTGCAGATTAAATGAAAGGAAATGTGTATATACTTCATAAAAGATGTAATACTAGTAGGTGATTTAATAATTTTTATGCTTTCTTTTTCTCCTGTGAGACAAATACTATAACATCTCCCTTTAGTAAGGAAAAATGAAATGCTATGGAAAGCACTCACTATGTATTTGAATCAAATGAAATTGTGAACTTTGGTTCTAGCTTGGTAATGGAAAATGGAGTTAAAAACTCACAAGGCAAAATTATAACAGAACTAAAAGTGAGCCAGTTTCCACTTGTCCCATAACATTGTGCCAAATTCTATAGTGGACTGCAGAGAGGTGAAAGGAAGAAATAAGTCACGATTACGGTCATCAGACATCAGGGTACGAAAAGAGAGGAAGCTGAAGGAGAGAACAAGAAGGACAAAGTTAAGTGGATTTTTGGAATTAGCTAGAATTCAACAGCAAAAACAAAACAAAATCCATTCAGAAACCAAATGAAAGTATTTCACTGTGAAAGTCAGTCTACATAATTTACGAATCTCCTTTTTTATTTATTTATTTTTTTTTCTGGTTAAACAACAAAAACAGACAATGCTGAATGTGTTTTAAACCCCAGGTGAGCTGAAAGTATAATTGAAGGTGGAGCATTCAAATAAAGGCAAAAGAAGACATTTGTAATCCAGGCAAAGGGCTCAGACTTCTTGCTTCCACCATTTTAAAGGCCTTTTCTAACGTTTTGATAAATACTCTAAAAGTCTTTGTTGCATGTATACACATATAAATGTATGTTTAAATGCTTACATAATTTGGATCAGCATGTACTCTATTTATTGCTTCTTTTTCACTTCAACGCACATTTTATTATAATGGAAATTCCATAATTTACTTTCAATTCTTTCCTTATTGAGAGGCATTTGGGTCATTTTCAATCTGAGGCCATTATAAACAGCACGAGATGAATACTCTTATGCATGTGTCATTATGACTCTCTCAGTGCAGTCTCTAGAATTGTTTCCAACAGTCCTGTCTCTGGATTCTGAGTGCTCTCTGCTAGAAGATTTCCTTCGGTGGCCTTCGTATCTTGCATGCCTTCTGGAAGCCAAATGCCAGGTGCAGGTGCAGTGGGGTACATGGCAAAGAATCAAGACACTGAACTCACTAGGCCTTAATGAATAGGATATTGACAACAATCAGGGACTGAGTTTGGAAGATCTTTTTCTACTTGAATCTTCCTAGGAGACCACTAAGACTGAGTCACCACTGTGTAGCCGCAGAGCAAAGGACCAGGAGAAGTTGTGTCCAGATTCCCAACCCTCATAAACTTAAATTTTAAGTTCTTATTGTCTAAAGTGCCTGTATGTAACTAACAGTTAAGAAAATCGAGAAAAATAAGCCAATGAATCTACAACACAGATATCACGAGGCCAGTGGAGTTTTAGGAAAAGGGCTGGAGTTTCAGGGAAAGGATTGTGAGGATTTGCAAGAAGAACAGGTGCATTTGGTTCAGAGTGTTGGGAATTCGAGGAGGAAGGCATTCCATCATTTATTCAGAAATGACTCACTAAAATTTTTCAAGTGCCAAGTTCTGTGTGCTAGGCGTGGAGGCCAAAATAGTGAAGCCGGTAATGTTCTTTTTCTCTTGATGTCTGCCCTCTGGTGAGAGAGAAGAAATAAAGAGCAATTAAACAAACAAGCAAGATAATTTCCAGGAGACACCGGTAGTCGGTGGACATACAGTGGACAGTGAGGCCAGGAGGATCGTCCTTTCTGTGGTCAGGGTGGGGGTCTCCCTCCAGGGGGGCGATCATCACTTCAGGCCTGATTCTGTACAGGTGATATTTCCATAAACCTGGAGGGCCACAGGGGGTCTTGTCCTGCCCTGTGCTATCTGCTGTTCTCACTGTCTCCACCC
The DNA here is from genome assembly GCA_004027295.1 of Dolichotis patagonum. Taxonomy (NCBI): domain Eukaryota; kingdom Metazoa; phylum Chordata; class Mammalia; order Rodentia; family Caviidae; genus Dolichotis; species Dolichotis patagonum. The sequence continues at coordinate 15,073 of PVJX010007192.1, read as the reverse complement.
CCAGGCCAGTGGTGACAACAGGGGGTGGCTCAGCCCAACCAAGGCAGCATATTGGTTCAGGCTTCCGTAGCACCTAACCGAGGGATGATGGATGCCGCGGTGAAAAGGGGGACCCGCTTTGATGTACACGGCCCAGTTTGATTAATGAGAGGCTCTGCCGGGAGGCTACGCTGGGAGTAAATTACTCTTTTCAGAAATGGCTAGATCGGCACTATTGTACTAATTATTTCACAAGCTTGGGGTCAGTTCCAAATTCCCTGACACACACAAGGGAACAAACACCCGGGCTAACAGAAGCCGACAGAGCTCTAATTAAAGCAGAAATTGTTTGTGACTCCCTCTCCCCTCCACCCCGCCAGCGCTCTTCTTTGGGAGGAGGAAGCTGTCACAGGGTTTCCTACCTGGCCCCCGCCTGGCCCAGAACAACCCTCAGACTTGCAGGAAGCAGTCACCGTGGCCCAGGACATGTGTGTGCATACACAGCACACTTGAGGGCCTGGGAAAGGTCCAGGGGGGCCTGGGGTCCAGGGCCCCAGTTTCTGCAGTTTTATTTTTAATCCTAATTACATATGCAGGTGTTGTAGTCACTCATTTATTCTTTCATTTCTTTACTTATTCTTCTGTTTCTTCTTTATTTTATATATATTTATCAAGTGTGTTTTACAAACTCAGCATTGGGTTGAGAGCTAGCTGGCCCCAGCTTCTCCGTCTGGTGAGGCAGACAGACATCAGTCAGATAATCATGCAGATACATGTGAAATCACAACTATAACAAGTAGCTTTGAAGGAGTCTAATGGGGGATTTGACTTGAGTGCAGAGGTGACAGAGCTGATAAAGATTAAGTGAAAGTTGTGGGGGATGGCAATGACTGGAGACAGCACATACAAAGGGCCTGTGGTAGGAATGAAGCTGGGTTCTGAAGGAACATACACAAAAAAGGCAGTATGGTTATATTTCTAGAATGGGAGCAGATTGACTGGGTTCAGGGTTTTGATGAATGTGTGGCCCAGGGGGACATTAGCATATCTATATCTCAGTTTCTTCACCTGAAAAAGGACAAAATTTCTCACATCTTTCATGAGTATTGTGATGGCTTCCCCAGCACCCATTATCTTCCTCTTGATCTAGTTAGGGCTCTTTACCTTCCTCTGGCAGCTTAGATTGCTGGATGACGGGAGATGGTGGAGCAGCAGGTCAGGCCATGAGCAGCCCTGAAGGCTGAGGTAAAGTCCAACTGTCACCATGCCATTAAGAAGCCCTTGATGGCTTTGTGTGTTGTGAGCTCTCTCATACTGATTGCTGGACGTCTGAACCCCACTCAGTTGCTACTCTCAACTGCTGTGCCTCAGCCAGAATACAGTGTTGACTGTCCCCTCTGTGTCAACCCCATCACCATGGCCAGAGAGGTTGATTTCCTCTTAGCCACCCAGGGGTGCTAATCGGTAGGAGTCGGTCTTGCCTTCACGTGTGTGCACTCTATCACTCCATGGATGCTTTCCAAGTACCAGCCCAAGGTCTCAGATGTTTATATTATGTATTTTGGGTTTCCTTTGTTAAGTGACTGAAATGTCTGCTGGAATACAAGCCATGACTTTCATGTAACTTCATATATCTCAACTGCTGATACTCTCAATTAGCATGCCTTACATTGTTTATTTAATCCTCCCAAAATCCCTTCCCAATAAGTGTGATCACTGTCATCATGAAATGAATGATTCGATGACCCAAAAATGTTGGCCAGTGTGCCTAAACATGCATCTGCTAAATATGTGTCAGAGCTGGGTTTGGACTTTTTTCAGTGCCTTCTATTTTTCTCACCAGTGCATGCATTGCTATGTTTGCTTGTTTTAGAAGTGGTAACAGCTACAATACACTGAATCATTATTACGCACAGGCATGATGCCTATTGCCTTCTGTGTATCCACTTGCAAGGTAGAAACTGTGTTGATGTCCATTTTATAGATGAGAAAACTGGTGCACAGGTGGACTCAGTAATCTGCCAAGACTGCACAGCTGGTAATGGTGGAGACCAGATTTACACCCAGATCCCGGGTACTAGAGTCATGTTCTGCGATGTGCACTTACCCTTTTGCCAGTGTTGATGCCCAGTGAAGAAGGCACCTTTCTTCTGCCACTCTGTAGAGCCAGCTTCTGAAAGTGTCAACCTGGCTGGTTAAGATGAGTCCAGAAGCCATAGAAGAAGGCAAGATCCAGAGATTCCTTTTACTCTGGGAGTTAGTTGGAGAAATTTCAGCTCAAGATTCTTTCTACAGCCTAAAAAGAATGAGCTAAATGGGAAAATCAATAATGCACACAGATGGCCCTGGCGATGTTTACACTATTTAAGAGAACAAATTATTTTGAAGCAACTGGGATTCATTCTTTCCCACACAAAAGAAGAAAAGCAAGGGAATTACAGGTCATTTTTATCTATTCACTGAAGTCGCCTTCCTAAGAGGCAATTACTTAATGTTTCTATTAGTTGTGTTGGCCATTCTTGCCACCCCCACTAATGCCAATTAAGAAATTTTCACTGTACTGCAATTTTCAAGATAGGAAGTAAGCAAAAAGGCACAGAATTCACTCCACAGACATTTACTGAGTGACTACTATATGCCACACTACTAGTGCAGGGATTGGAGCTAAGTAGAAATAGTCATAGATGTGGCAACAACTATGAAAAATACTTCTAAAGCACTTTCCCTGTCTTGAGTTTTTGCACAAAAGTGCATTTAATTTTTGCATGGCCCATGAGGTAGGTGCTGTAATTATTGCCATTTTATAGATAAGCAAATGACAATGCAATATCATATATTTTAGAAAATGAAAGAAGAAGAATTTTAACCCAAACAGGCTGTTGAAAAAGTCAAATGCAGTCCACACACACACACACACACACACACGTATCAGGGCAATGATAAGATATAACAACATGAGAAGAAACACATGTACAACAAACTACCACTAGAAGGCTGTAGTATATTTTAAATGAAGAAGAAAAAACAAGTGACAGTGAAGGTGGTAGCTGCATGTATCCTGTAAATGCTTCTGCAAGACATCTCAGAGAAGTAATGTTAAACTCAAAGGGATGAGGAAGAGCTGGTATTGAGACACTGGAGAAGACACTGGATTAATGGTAGGGAGTAAAAATTCCAGACAGAAGAAGCTGAATGGATCAAGGATGTGAGCTGAAAAAAAGTATGGTGTGTCCAGGAAACTGAAAAAGAAAAAAAAAAAAAAAAAAAAGACCTGTGTGGCTAGGATTTCATGACTACAGGAGGTGATAGAATTGGAAGTGGATGACATAAACCAGAATATAGAGGGTCTTAATCTCAACATTTTGCTGAGGACAAAATGAAATTTCTTTAATGCAGTGCCTAGAGATTGTTAAGTATTCAATTGGTGTTTGCTTTCATGATCATTATGTTCATTCTGTAGCTTATTCCATTGGTGTTGGCTTCTCTCAGATTTTCTAAAGAAAAGAATAAGGCTTTTCTTTTAAGATTTTCCATCTGTCCACAGAGTTTATGCTCATAGAATTCTATAAGAATGACACCCAGTGAGGGTGCACTTGGCCTCTCCTAGGATCAGTGACTCCTTCTTTGTGACAGAAATAATGCTGAGATGGTTGGTGTCTGTGTCTGTAAGCAACCTATATGTCCAAGGATAGACGACTGAATTTTAAAAATGTACATGTATATGGTGGAGTGTTACTCAGCCTTAGAAAGGAAGGAAATCCTGCCATTTTTGGAAATATGGACAGTCCGACAAGGTCCTAAGTAAAATAAATTAGTCACAGAAAGAGAAATTCTGCAAGACTTTGCTAATATGTATCTAAAATAGTCAAAATTCATAGAATCAAAAAGTAGATGATGGTTTCCAGGAACTTGAGGGAACAGGGCACGAGGCACTAATTAAAGTTCTTCAGAGAAACAAAACCAATAGTAGAGATTTATTATGAGGGACCAGCTTGTGCAATTATGGAAATTGAGAAATTCCATGACCGGCTGTCTGCAAACTGCAGGAGAGCCGGTGGTAGAGTCCAGTTCAAACCTGAAGGCCTGAGTACCTAGTAAAAGATAGGAGAAGACAGACGTTCCAGCTCAAGCAGAAAGATCAAAGTTACCCTTCTCGGCCTTGTTTATTCAGGCCATTAGTGGATAGTGGGTTAGATGATGTCTGCTACATTCACACTGGGGAGGACAAATCTGCTTTACTTAGTCTATGAGGCAAATAGAATCTCTTCCAAAAATACGCTCACAGATACCAGCTACATTTTACCAGCTGCATGGGCACCTTTAGTCCTGCCAAGTGAGCATATATCATTGACTTGAATGTATATCATAAATAGGGACTTGCTAGTCAGTAGGATAAGCTTTCAGTTGATCATAGTCAATAAGCTCTAGAGATCTCAGGCAAGCATCAGTAGTCAACAGTACTGCATTATGCACTTAGAGATCTGTTAAGAGCACAGAACTTGTGCTAAGTAGCCTTACAGAATACAATCAGAGTGAAACAAAGTAGAAGGGCATTTCCTGTATGCCAGAAAGGGGGCGGAGGGTGAGTGTTGTGCAGCCAGCCAGAGGAGGCTGCTTCTCACACATATGCAAGTCTTTCCTCTGCCCACTAAGCTTTTGGACAGAGTTGACAGGATGCTCATGCCCAGAGAAACTGCAAGGCTTTATTTTAAGACCTTCTGTTGGGAAAGGCCTGTGGAGTAAATGCAACCACTTGACTGCCTTGCTGAAGGTCAAACGGCAGGAACATAATCCACTGGTTTTGAGGAAACATTTAAAAAAAGAAGAAAAAGAAAACAAACCCTTTCCACGAGATCATTTTTGTTTCTGTAAAGAGACAGGGGAAGAAGATGTGAGAAAGTTCTGGTAGGAAAGGATTAAAGGGAGATTAAAAACCTGGCTCTTCAGCGGATTGGAATTGCTCTTCAATCAAGCCATGGTTCTCAGATAGGGCCATGTAATTGATTATAAATGTTGGAATTTATTTCAATAAGCCCTGTCATTTCTGAGCAGCTGTTTCACTTTATAGGAAACCAACAAACACAGGCGCTGGACTCAGCCTGTCTTTTGTCTTTCTTTTGATGGGTCTGGATTGCTTTTTGGTGCAATGGCTCTGGCTGAGAAGTACAGGCAGAGAACCCCTTATCTTTTTTCCCTCTGGGGAGGCAATGGAAGTACAAGGGGCTGCTTCTGAGCACCTGGCTGCTCAGGACACAGTGACAAGGAGGTAGTATCACTCTTGGTGTCCCTCATTTAGAATCAGAAAGAGGTGACAGTGTTATTTCCCCAATCTGTTAGCCCAGGGAGGCCCTCCAGGTGTTCTGAGAGGAAGCCCATCTCTGATTCTCTCAGAAGCACTGGGAGAGGGTGAGGAAGATGACACTGTGAGACTCAAGTCTGGACTCTGTGTGTCTCACATTGGGCCACAGTTTTCTTAGACAAGGCTGAGGGTGATGGTATATGGGTCTAGAAATGTCAAGGGAGATTAATCATTGGCCTAGAGATAGCAAGATTAGAACACTTGGCTCAGTACTCGGCACACAGTAGGTGTTCAATAAATGTGGAGTAAAATCTCAATTTATGAGCCACTTTCCACCTGGCCTGGATTATGCTGATCTCTCTCTCCACTAGCCATGTATCCTAGTACTGTCTGTCTTGCTCACTCAGTGCTTAGCACTTAGCATGAAGCAGTAAACTACCCTGAATTCAAGTCCTGTTAATGACACCTGGCTTTGACTGGCTCCAGCCCACTGCTCTCAGACAAGACACTATTTTATTATTTTATTTTATCCCCACGTGAAGTCACCTAATTCCATTAATGTGTACAGTGGACCCTTGACTTTTGGATTCAATTGTTTCATGAGGGCTGGTTGTAACCCAAGTTAGTTGTAAGTCAAGACTTTTTTCCCGTAAGAAATAATGGAATTACCCATAATGCATTCAGAACCTCCCAAAGCACCCCCTAACTAACCTTTTCATTAAAAAAGAGTTGTATAATGTATATAAATTTACCAGAAACATCAATCATTTTCCCACTGTATCCACTAAAAAGTTATAAAATGCGCCCAGTTATCAGAAACAACAATTTCATACTGTACTCACCATTTGGGTGACATCTCTGGCTTGCAGAAAGGGAGGATGAAACTTAAGGTGGTTATTGTTTGGAATCAGAATCCCCTTCCAGAAGAACATCAGGAATCTGGGCTCTGACTAACATGTGCTCTTCTGGCATTGCAAGTCTTTGTTTGCAAGCATACAAGCCCTGGTGTTCAGGTCGTAACTCAAGACTGGCTGTAAGTCAAACCTAAAATTCCAGTCATAACCCAAGCAGCTCGTATGTAAGGCTGTTTGCAAATTGAGGGCTCACTGTACATTTTTCTCTTGCCTCTGTGATACTAAGGACTTTGGTTTTTTTGATCAGTGCATCACTCATAGTTAACATAGTTTCTGGTATGTAGTAAGCACCCAGAAAATGATTGATCAATTATCCGTTGCTTATAACTCAGACTTTCATCCTCTAGGAAGCCTCTCAGCACTGTGCTACTACATGTTGAGTTCCCCTACAGATGGATTTCTGCTTTTTGAGTTAACATTGCCTCAAAATTTGAAACCATTGTTTAATTCCTTCCTATGTGATGGTCTGAGGTGGTCTTAGCTCCTTTCCATTTATTTTTGGGGTGAGCATGGAGAAGCTTCTCAGAAATCTCTGCCTGTTGACAGAAGCTCTCTGCTTAGCCTGAATGAAGAACAGGACATAGAGAGCTCTGAGGTCTCTGGGAGACAGAGCAAAAAGGAATAACAGAGGGTATGATTTCTCGACTTTGTGTCTTGGGACCGTCATTTCCGGGTGAAGAGTGAGTTAAAGGGTTAAAGAAGTTTTTACGTGTTCTAAACCAGGGAAATCTGGAATGGTAAACTGAGGCAGCCTGGGGTATAACTCTTTCACTGTTAAGAAAATAGGAAAAGATGAAGAAGATGAAATATTTGAGAAATATACAAAAATTATTATTATTGTTATTTTTTGAGACGGGCTCTATGTCATTCAGGCTGGCCTTTGACTCACTATGTAGCCCAGGATGGCCTTGAATTTGTGGTGATCCTCCTGTCTGGCCTCCTATGTTCTTGGATTACACGTATGCACCCCTATGCCAGGCACAAAAATAATCAAATTTTTGTGTTCCAGCTTATTTTCCCTATCCATTATTTCATTTAATCTTCAGATTTAGCATGTCAGAGATGAGGTATGGAGGCCTCATTACTATGACTAGAACCATGGTATTCTCTGTCCTTTTTTCTACCAAATTTTGAGTTTTAGAATAAAACTCTTCCTTTCCTCAATAAGCGCTTTGGTTTTCAAGCCTGTGTTGCTAATAATAATCTACCTAGAAGTCCCAGGTGGGGCAGGCAATAACTTCTTTCTTTTCTAGGCTGGGTGCTGGGATTCATGTGCAGTAACTCAAGGTCCCACAGAGTTCTGCTGTAAAACCTGCCACTATGAACTTAATTAAATTAATATTCTTGTGTGGAAGACCCAGGAAAGGAGGGCTGCATGAGGTTCATTGACTTACACATGGAGGGGGAAGAGTTTTTTGTTTTTCATCTCCTGAAGCTGTATAAAATATGCAAGACAGAAAAAGATTGTCAGTACTTGTGGCAATGGTATCTTCCTGCAATTAAACCTTTTAAAAGTTTCTCTTCTCTCCCCTGCCAAAGCTTCATGCAGGAAGTGACAGTGTGTGCAAAACTTTAACTCACCCCAGCTTGACTGGCAATGAGTCTTGCTGATAGCTGTAAGAGCACCCCTCACAAAACAGTGTTTGAGTTGGGCATGGTAGTGCATGTCTGTAATGCTTGCTAGGAGGAAAGCAGAAGCAGGAGGATTGCAGATGTTCCAGGCCAGTCTTGGCAACTTAAAGAGATCTTATCTCAAAAGTAAAACAAAAAGTTGTAGGGATGCAACTCAGTATAGAGCACTTGCCTAGGGAACGTGAACTTCTGTGTTCAGTTCTCAGTATGAAAAAAATGTAAAGCAACAACAACAAAAAAGATACAAAAGCAATTCCTGCAAGAGCTGGTAGCTATATTTAAGGTAGGATGGTCCCTGAATGGAAGAGTTGATGCCAAGATGATGGGAGGAAATACCATGAGGCAGAACTGCTTGGAGAGTTGCTGTTTATAAGCAACTCTGGGGTTGGTGGTACTGTGGTCTCTGTGGCCATTATGAGATTCATGACAGAATGTGTTCAAAATGCCCACATTGGACTGATGTGTGCTGAATGCTCAGTGCATGTTTTTTTGTTAATGATACTCGGTATTATAGTTATTGAATACTTAAGCTATGCCAGAAACTATACTAAGCCCAATTAACTAATTGACCATCTGTATTAGCCCTGTAGGGTGTATACAAGTTATTATAGTGCATTACATAGTGATTCCCAAAGATAAGTCCATACAGTTGCTTTGAATGTGACTTCATCTGCAAAAGGAATCCTGGTGGGCAGACTTAAGTTAAGCATCTTCAGGATGGGAGCATGCTTGATTCTCTGGGTGAGGCCTAAATCTGGTGAGAGCTGTTCTTATGAAAAGAGGCCAAGTCGCAGAAGGGAAAAGACATATGGAGGCAGATACTAGAGTCATGCTGCTTCTTACATGGAAGCCTGGAAAATCAGAAGCAAGCAAGGCAAGGAAGTCTTCTCTCTTTTGGAGGAAGTACGACCCTGCCAAGAACTTGATTTTAGATTTGTAACCTCTGTAACTATAAAATAATGATTTTTCCTTATTCTAAGTCTCCCAGTTTGTGAAATTTGTTATACCATCCCTAATAAAAGGTAGAATGGTCTTCACGCCAATTTTATTGATATCTGATCATGTCATGTATATGTGATTGATAGATTGGTTGATTGCCTACTGGATGTTGGACTTTAAGAGAGTACTCATCAAACTATGGCCTGTGGGCAAAGAATAGTTTTTATGTTTTAAGTAATAATGTTTGATAGTTATTACTTTGCCCTTTAGTACACAAATTTAAGATGTTTCCTATCTGTTTCTTCCTTTTTTTAATTTGACAACCTCCTCTCTAAAGAATGAGGGACAAAATGATTGTACTTTCCACTCAAAGAGTGGTCTTCAATGCACTTTGACTCATCTATTCATAAATGTGTGGAAGCTATTTTGCAACAGTGTATTAGAGCAGTTCTGACGTGATGCAGACTACCAGGAGAAATGAGAGAGAGAGAGAGAGAGAGAGAGAGAGAGAATGTGACATTTTGGGTATCATTTTAGTCCTTGTCCCAAGACAGCACAGGTCTCCTTCTTTGAAAAGAGTTCTCTACATTATTTTTTGAATAAACAAAGAAGAAGCTGACCTGTAGAACTCAGAGACGTCTTGTCTGAGTTTTGAACCAAGTCTCTGAGGTTGAGAAAGGGAATCAGAAGACATGGGTGGGAGATGCTTCTTGCTTAGGAAATGTTACTTTCAAAAGCTTGGATTCAAGGCAGAGCATGAAGCGTCTGAGCACTTTCGTGTCCCTCGGTTTGGCTCTATGGGAAGCCAGGGGGAAGAGAGGAGATATAAAATATTCTGAAGTGAGGTCAAGGGCCTTCTAGGCTACATCAGAGACGTTGAACATGAGCCTATGGGCAATGGGAGGCTCAGAGCATGAGAACTGTCTCCTCCTTCATGCTCCCCCGCTCCACTCCTGCCCTGTGTCCTTTGCTTTCCACTCTACACTCATTTGCTTTTTCCTAGTGCCTTGCTCCTTTTAGATCTTGGTGCTTTTTCTTCTTTTTGAACATTTTTTATATTAAAAACAAAAAAGACATAAAAAAGATACAGAATTTCAAAAAATGTAGGAAATTAGCACTAGTAATATATTGCATATTGTTATCTTAAAAGTAGTTCAGATTACAAGATTCAGGCATATAAAATGATCAATCAATTAAAACACAAACTGTTCTTTTGATGAACTTACAGATGAACTTAGTAGTATAGTTATCTATCTTATATTTATATGCTTATACACATATATGTATACCTATATAACACTTTCCCTTTTTTTCTCCTTTCTCCTATCCCAGTTGTTCTTTCTTTTTGAGCACTTTCTTTCCCTTTCATTTTCATAATATCTGCTGTACATTTTAGATCTTATTTCCTCTTTCAGGTTTTTTTTTTACACATTAGGGAGACAATATGATGTTTACACATGTGAGTCTAATTTATTTCATTTATAAGTATGGTCTCAAGTTGCATTCATTCACTTACTTATAAAAGCCTCAAGTTCATTCCTTCTTTATACCTGAGTAATACTCCATTGTGTAAAAATACTCATCTTTTTTATCCATTCCACCATTGAGGGGCATTTGGGCTGTTTCCAAGATTTAGCTATTACTAATTGTGCTGCTATAAACATGGGTGCACATATATTACGGTGGCATATGTATTCAGTTCTTCTGGGAAAATACTGAGAAGGGGAATAGCTGGATTGAATGGGACCTTAATCCTAGTTTTTTGAGAAATCTCCATACTGATTTCTGCAGTGGTTGTAACAGTCTACACTCCCACCAACAGTGGAGAAGGGTTCCTTTTTCCCCAAAGCCCCACAAATGTTTGCTATTGGTTGATTTCTTGATCTTGGCCGTTGTTTGTGGAGTGAGATGGAATCTCAGTGTTGTTTTAATTTGCATTTCTCGAATGACCAGTGATGTAAAGGCTTTCTTCATGTATTTATTTTCCATTTGCATTTCTTCACCTGAGAAGTGCACATTCATCTCAGGTGCCCATTTTTGGATTGGGTCTTTGAATTTGAAGGACCTGATTTTTTCAGTTCTTTATATGCTCTGGATATAAGTCCTTCGTCTGAGAAACAGTTGGCTAAAACTTTTTCTCATTCTGTGTATTTTCTTTTCACTCCATTGTTGATTTCTTTTGATGTGCAAAAAGTTTTTAATGAGATGAGATCCCAGTTGTTGATTTTTTGAAGTACTTTGTGTGTGGTTTGCGTTTTGTTCGTGAACTTTTCACCTGCTCCTATGTCTTCAGGATTTCTACCTACTTTGTCTTTCAATAGGTTTAGTATTTCCATCTTAATATTTAGATCTTTGATCCATTTTTACTTCAGTTTATTGCATGATGATAGACTTGGGTCTAGTTTTAGTCTTTAGCATGTAGAGATTCAGTTTTTCCAGTATCATTTATTAAAGAGGCTATTTATCTTCCAGTGCACATGTTTGGCCCTTTCATCATAGATAAGGTGGCTGAGTGTCTTTGTAGTTGTGTCTGCATCGTCTAACTCTGCCACTGATCTTCAGCTCTGGTTTTTTGCCAGTATCATGCTCATTGATCACAGCAGCCTTTAGTATAACTTCATGGCAGGGATTGTAATGCCTATTGCCTTGCCTTTGTGGCCTAGGATTGCCTTTACTATTCTAGGTCTTTTCTGTTTCCAAATGAGTTTTAGGAATATTTTCTCTGTATCTGTGAGGTACATTAATGGTATTTTGATCAAGATTGCATTAAATCTGTATAATAGTTTTTGGAGCATGGCCATTTTCACAATGTTAGTTCTTCCTATCCAAGAGCAAGGGATAGATTTCCATTTTCTGATATCTTCTTTGATCTCCTTATTTAGAGTAATATAGTTTTCAATGTATAGATCTTTTACTTCCTTTGTTAGATTTATTCTTAAGTATTTCATTTTTTGGATGCTATTATGAAAAGTGTTATTTCCGTAATTTCTCTCCCAGTGAGTTTGCTGTTTGTGTACAGGAATGCTATTGATTTTTGAGTGTTGACTTTGTATCCAGTTACATTGCTGAATTTGTTTATTAACTCTAACAATCTTTTGATTGAATTTTGGGTCTTCTATGTAGAATATCATGTCATCTGAAAATAATGATAATTTAACTCCTTCCTTTCCTATCCTTATTCCTTTTATTTGTCTCTCTTGTCTATTGCTAGGATAATTTTCCAGAACTATATTTAATAGGAGTAGTGACAGTGGATATGCTTGTCTTGTTTCTGATTTTAGAAGGAAAGATTTCAGCTTTTGTCCATTTAGTAAGATGCTGGCTATTGGTTTGTCATACATGGCTTTTATCAGATTGAGATAGAGAGAATCTATTCTGATTTTCTGTAGGGTTTTTATCATGAATGAGTGTTGGACTTTATCAAAATTTTTTTCTGCATCTATTGAGGTGATCATATGATTTTTGTCTTTAGCTCTGGTGATGTGGTGTATTACATTTACTGATCTGCATATGTTGAATCTCTACATTCCCAGGATGAATCCCATTTGGTCATGGAGTGTAATTTTCTTCATGATTTGCTGCATTCTGTTTGCCAGTGTTTTGTTGAGAATTTTTGCATTATTTCATTAGGAAGATTGTCCTATCGTTCCTCTGCTTTTGTTGGGTCTTTCTCTGGCATTGGTATCAGAGCAATATTTCCCTCCAGGAATGAGTTAGGGAGAATTACTTTCCTTTAAATTTCCTTAAAGAGTTTGAGGATTATTGGCATTAAATCTCTCAATGTCTTGTGGAATTCAGCTGTGAATTCTTTTGGACCTGGGCTTTTCTTTGTTGGTAACTTTTTACACTTGATGTTAACCAAAAGGCTGAGAAGCATTTTGTTGGTAAGTTTTTACTTACATTTATAATTTCAGTAACTGATACTGGGTTATTCAAAATTTTTATATTTTCTTGATTCAGCTTTGGTAATTCATATGTTTCTAGGAATCTGTTTCTTCTGTGTTTTCCAGCCTATGTGAGTAGCTATTGATGACCTGTATTTCCACAGGATCTGTGGTAATTTCACCCTTTTCATTCCTTGTTGCATGAATTTGAGGTTTTCTTTTCTTGTTAAGATTGACTGGGGTGTATCAATTTTGTTTATTCTTTCAAATAATCAATTCTTCAATTCATTAATTCTTTGTATTGTTTTCTTAGTCTCATATGCATCAATTTCTGTTCTGATCATTATAATTTCCTCCTTTCTATGACCTTTGGTCTTGACTTGCTCTTCTTTTTCTAGAAGCTTGAAGTGCAGCATTAGGTTGTTTCTTTGTGCTTGTTCTGTTTTCCTGATGTGAGAATTCATTGCCATATATTTCCCTTTTAGGATAGTTTTCATTGTGTCTCACAGGTTCTAGCATGTTGTAGCTGCATTTTCATTTAATTGTAGTTATTGTTTCATTTTTTCTTTAATTTCATCTGTATCCCACTAGTTGTTCAGGATCATGTTACTTAATTTCCGTGTTTTTATGTAGTTTTTGCTGTATCTTTTGCCATTAATTTCCAATTTCAGTGTATTATGGTAAGATAATATGCATGAGATAATTTTAATTCCATTGAATTTACTTAAGCATATTCTATGGGTTAATATTGTGGTCTAGTTTAGAGAATGTTCCATGTGCAGCTGAGAAGAATGTGTATTCTGATGTTGTTGGGTGGAACACTCTGTAAACATCTAGTAAGAGCATTTAGTCACAGGTTTGATTCAGTTCTGTTATTTCTTTGCTGACTGTTTGTCTAGTTCATATATCCCTTTGTGACAATGGAGTATTAAGGTCCCATGTTTCAACTGTGTTATTGCTTATTTGATTTTTCATGTCTATTAGTATTTGTCTTATATAGTTGGGTGCTCCTGTATTTGGTGCATATGTAACAAATATATTTGTTATATTTTCCTATTGAATTTTTTCCCTGACAAGTATGTGATGTCCTTCTTTATCTCTTTTGATCATTTTTGGTTTAAAATTCACATTGTCTGCAAAAAGAATAGTTATCCTGCTTTTTTCTGCATTCCTGTTGCATGAAATATTGTTTTCCATCCTTTGACTTTCAGTCTATGAGTTTCCTTTTGAGTCAGACGTGTTTCCTGTAGACAGCATACTGTTGAATCCTGTTTCTTGATCCATTCTGCCAATCTATTTCTTTTAATTGGTGAACTGAGGCTATTTACTTTAATGGATATGTACTAGCTCAACTATATCATGTTATTTCCATGTTGTTGATTCCCTGCTTTTCCTTCTTGTTTAATTACTTGCCAGGTCTGGTTGTTTCTTTCTGTTATTGTTCTGGGAGTTGCAGTGGTTTTTTTAAAATCCCATCTAGAATGAATGCCATTTAGTACTCTTTCTAGGGTTGGTTTGGTGGGGATGAATTTCTTCAGTTGTTCTTTGTGATGGAGGTATGTTCTTTCTCCATTGAATTTTATAGTTTTGCAGAGTACATCAATCTGGGTTGAAAGTTGTTTTCTTTCAGGGCTTGAAATACTTCACTCCAAGCTTATCATGACTTGAAGGTTTGTGTTGAGAAGGTTGACCATGATTCTAATGGGATTTCTTTGATAGGCAATCTGCTGTTTTCTCTAACAGCTTTTAGTATTCTGTTTATATGATGTATTTCTGGGATCTTGATTATTATATATCAGGGTGTATATTTATCTTGATTATGATTGTTTGGAGTTCTATATGCCTCACTTATCTGTACATCAGATTCTTTTCTTCTCTTTTTTTTTTATTTTGAAGGTAGTAGAAATACAACAGAACAAGACAGAACAAAGCCAATTGAGACAGTGCAGTGAATTTGGTACAGAACTTCACAGCAGGTTACCGGGATAACAGTAATAGGTACCATAGTATATCTCATTATCTTCACAATAGCTGTCTAGTCAATTAAGTATAGCAAAATCAAATCAAAGACAGAACATTATAAAATGAATCAAAAGAGAATATTGAATAGAGTAAAGCAATTAATCATAATGAAACAAAACTGAAAACACTTGCTTTCAAGGAGAAGATAGATGAGACCCCCCCCACACACATTTGCTATGTTGCATACAGTCATCCTGCCAAGAGATGTTCAGACTTCTCTCCCCAGTTGCTAACGGGGGTGGGGGGGTTGGGATGTTTGATTCCAAGTCTGCACACCAGTGGGCTCAAGAGACACTACTGGGTCTCCTCCTGGCTCACACCAGAGGAAGGTGCTTACCAAGAGGGCAGGTGAATTGCTTCTTTGTGCAGGCTCCTGGGTTCCAGCACGGCCATGGCCAGATCCC
>PVJX010007191.1:29520-72661 GCA_004027295.1 Dolichotis patagonum | reverse complement strand
CTCTGTGCCCTGATCCTCCTGTTAGCACCTCGCACGCCTGTCTGTCTCTGTGTGTGGCACTTACCTGGATGCAGGTGCCTTTGACTGCAACCCTGATGTGCTTGCAATGGCAAGCAGAAACCCAGGATTTGGAGGCACTTATTTTAGAGCAACAAGCACAGACTGGGGTCATTCCCAGAATATCAGGCCCGATTTCTGGTGATCTAGGGCTTATATGGAAGGAGCAAGCAGGAAGTACAGAGGCAGGATGGCTCCGCTGCGGATTGGTTTATACAGTGTGCATCACAGTGACCAGCTGTGCATCACAGTGACCAGCCGATTCTAGGAGACCAGGAGGAACCAGAACTGGAACAGGAACTGTTACCTGGGCAACTAACAAACTGAAGCACACTGGCTGTTACATGCTCGGAGGCACCACAGTGCCTGTGTGGCCCGTGCACCCGGCCAGCCACTGGAGCAGCTGCTCAGCGGTGGCCATGTTCCTGGGCCAGCAGCGTCTTTCCTAGCTGGTACCGCTCTGGAGTGTGACCAGGAATCGAGCTGGCTCGCCTTGCAGTCGTATGGCTGAGCCAGCTCCTGGCTTGACTAAGTTCCACACTTGCAGGTCCCCGACAAAGCGAAAGCCACTAAGGGCCCATGTGTTCACTAAGGGGCTGGCCTGGGGAAGTTGGGAGTCCTGACCCCCAGAGCCAGCCCTGCTGGACCCCCAGCTCTCCTGCTGCCAGACTGGCCAGAGAGGCCACTGAGGCCTACCGAGCCTTGACGGGGGAGCCACCACACTCCATGTCCTCGCTTGCCAGCTCCTCTGCTCCTCCCAGGATCACCCCTTCTTCCTTAGGTCCTCCGCTCTTCAGCACACTGCATACACCCACCTGCCAGTCTGTAATTCTCAGTGCTCCGATCTCTGAACTGTAAAGAAATTCAGCCTTTTCAAACAAGCTGAGGAAGGCTTTTTCATGCCCAGGACAAATGAAAAAGCCTCCTTTCTGACTGTGATACGGAAGCTGGGGGCAAAGGAGTTGGGTGGGTTGCTGCAACCACACGGGGTTCAGGCCCGAGCCGGTCAAGGGACGGGGACTCCGAGCCATCTCCGTAGTTCTCTTTTGTGGAGGAAGCTGCAACAAGCCCTCTCTAGGATGCAAGATGGATATCAGCACATGGCAGAGCTCTAGGTCCTGACTTTAGAGGGACAAAAGCCCCACGCATTCCCTTACCAGAAACACTCAGCAGTTTTGCAACATAAATCAGTGTTTGAAACCAAGGAACCCTAGCTATTATCCTCTCCCATTACAACGGCAACCACAACAGTGCAGGGAAGCTGGCATTTTGATCTCACAGGCCAGGCTGACCTGTGGGAACCAGGCCACAGGGATGTGCTTTGCTTCTCAAATGCATTAGTGCTTGGAACCTGCTGCCATCCAGGGAGGGCCCTCGTTTCGTGGGCAGCTCGCCTGCCCTCTCTCACCTACACTTCCATAAACAGAATTCAAGGATTCAGAAGAATTAAAGAGGGTTGTGGTGCCAAGCAGTAAACTGAAGAATATAAGTGATGCGTTGGTTACACAAACTCACTGGAAATAATCGAGGCGTCAGGCAGTGCCCGTTGATACCCGATCTCAGTGGGCTGAGGAGTCCCAGCCCCTGAGCACCCTCGGCCCTGAGCCGCCTGCGTCTGCCAAGCTGAGACAATGGAGCGAAGCCTTGCTGGGCAAGGGTCCCTTGTTCACGGTTAGAACACAGATGCCTCCCGGGAACTGTGCCGTCGGATGACCCTGTGGTCCTACTGCCCTGCAAGGCCACGGCGATCTGGAAAACGCTGGGGAAGTAAGGAAGGGAGGCATCTGTTGGCCCCAGGGAGCCGTGGCAGGAGCAGCGAAGCATCCCCAGGCTTGGACTACGTGCAGCTCGGCAGCACACATGTCATGCCGAGAACAGGGCCTTTGCACACGGAGGTTCCTGGACCTCTCGCTCTGTGTCTGCCGCCCTCCAGCCAGTGAGTCCCCCAGCAGTGTAGAGGTCAAACGTGTTTGTTCAGACCCCTCCCCCGCAGGGCCGCTCACGCTCAGCAGTAATTTAGAGACAATGAGAGCTCTTCCGTGGAACCCGAGTGTGGTTGTCTGACTGCCAGCATACCCTTGGCCCAGCCCGCTGGGAATCAACAGCAGAAGTGGGTGTGTGGAGTTGGCTGCGACCTCCAGGAGGGCAGTGCACCTCCTTGGTGCCTTAGCTTTGGCCCCTCCAGGATGCCCATGCAGAACTGCCCTACTCTACTCTGGGCCAACCCCAATTTGCTGATACCTTTCCTGGCACAAAACATAATCAAGAAAGATATTCAGGGCCTCAAAGGAGAAGACAGAGAGGACAAGGTGCTTGGTGGCAAGCTCAGAACCTGCCCCAGGGCTCACACATAGCCATGGCCACTCTGCTGTGTGCTTGCTGTGGCAGTGTTCCACACCGTGGAGAGGTCACCTCTTGGTTTTATTTATTTTTATTTTTTAGAAAATTTTTTTTATTATTTTGAAGGTAGTGAAATACAACAGAACAAGACAGAACAAAGCCAATTGAGACAGTGCAGTGAAATTGGTGCAGAACGTCACAGCAGGTTACCAGGATAACAGTAACAGGTGCCATAGTATATCTCATTATCTTCACAATAGTTGTTCTTTCAATCAGGTATAGCAAAATCAAACGAAATACAGAGCATTATAGAACTTATCAAAACAGAATATTGAATAGGGCAATACAATTAGTCAGAACAAATCAAAACAGTGATAACAATATTTGCCTTCAAAGACATGGTAGAAGGAAATCCCCCCTATTTGCTATATTGCATATGTCAACCTCCCAAGACACGCTCCCATTTGCTAATGGGAGGGGATGGGATGTTTGATTCTCAGCCCGCACGACAGTAGACTCACAGCTGCTTACCAGGGAGGCGAGTGGGTTGCTTGGTTTCCCAGCACCCTAAGTTCCAACATGGCATGGACCTAGGGAGACACTGGCTGGTTCTCCCCCTGGGGTGGTCGCCACTTGCCCTAGCCATGGCTGCTTACCAGGGAGGTGGGCTGGTTGCTTGGTTTCCCAGCACCCAATATGGTGTGGATCTCAGGAGATGCTGGCTGGTTCTTGGAGAGGTGGAGTGAGATTAATAAGTGAGATTTTAAAAATCGTCCCCGGGAATCCCCTGTTCTAACTCCACTGACTCCCCGTGACGCCTGAGAATGGTGACAGCACCCCTGGCTGTCACAGGGAAGCATGTGGATGGGGACACAAGGCCCATACCGGGTCACGGAGGCCTAAGGGGCACAGCATCTTTCAGGGAGATGCAAAGGAACCCTGCCTGCGGGATGCTGGTGCTCGTCCCTCCCAGGTTAGTTCCCACCTGCGCTGTTGCTCACGGTTCTGCCCATCTGAGCCCAGAAATCGCAAACCGTCCCCCGTGTCTCCACGGAGCAACCTGGGAAATCGGGTTGGACTCACCGGGGCTCTTTGCCAAGGTCAGACTGTGTCTGTAGAAAGATGAAAGCCACGTAATTTAAACCACAGAAACATCAGTGTCTCTTATCTGGCCCTAGATTTCTAGATCTATGGGAGGAAACTTTTAGATCAAGTGAAAAGATATTTATTTATAGCAAACTTGGAAAACCTTCCCCTTCAAATCTCTGAGAAACCAGTCCACAGGGGGCACTCCAAGGGGACAGTGGAGGAGTCCCAGCGGGGTGAGAGGCAGACGTGGACCCTCGGGCCTGCTTAGCTTCTTGCGCAAGGGTGAGACACCACGTGGTTCTCCCACACCCAGGGCAGGAGAGGGGACACGTCCTGTGACTGCATGGGCTATGTGGGTGGGCCCACGTTGGGGCTGCCTTCTCCAGTGGAATCCCAGGTCCTCACGGAACAGAACCCCGCAGTCTGCTGAAGATGGTGAACACTGTTTACCTTACGAGGAAGAAGGATGCCCAGGTCTGGAGAGCTGACTACGCAGCACATGTGAGTGCTAAAATGCAGGGACAGTGTGGTCCCCTGTCACAGTCACCACAGCCTGCAGATCGGGGCTGCAAATTAGAACAGGAAAGGTCAGAGTGCACTGTGGGCAGGGTGATACAAGCAGTGTCCCTCAGCTGCCCCAGAGATGTCTGTCACAGTGGCCCTGGGCCATCCTAAGGGAACAGGAGACGCAAACCGTGACTGTCTTTGCAGGGCGGCTCTGACCCACCAGGTATGGCAAGCAGGCAGGGCCACTCCAATCCCTAGGGAGCTGCATGACCTGGAGCATGGTCTTGCTGCCCCGTCCTCGGGGGCCTGGAGGGACGCCAGGCCTGACCAATGCCACGGTAGCTTCTTAGCCACCTCTTCTAGCTCAGAGGCAAAGGGGAGGTGGCCAGAAGTACTAAAACTTTAACTGGTGACAGGAAGCGCCTGGAAGGAGCACTTATAGGCTGCAAGCGGGGGGGGGGGGGACAGGCTGTGTGGGGAGATGGCACCAAGTGTGTGTCCTCCACCAGCCACCAGTGAGAGGGAATGGCGGGGCCCATCAGCGAGGCCAAGGAAGGGTTTAGCTTTTCCCCTCCGAAATGGTCTTTATTTAGCTGGGCATGGTGGCACACGCCTGGAATCCCAGCCCTCAGGAGACTGAGGCAGGAGGATCAGGGTGAGTTTGAGGACAGCCTGGGCTACACAGGGAGTGTGAAGCTGGCCTGCACTACAGAGCAAAACCTGTCTCAAAAACCCAAAACAACAGGAAAATGACGCTGTCGCCTGATGTGGAGGTGCCACCCGGGGCCCGTTATCCTAGGGATTTCAATTTGTGGGGACGCCTGTGGTGCTTCTGAACATCTTGTTCTAGGGAAGCTATGGCAGTCGCTCCTAGCAGCACTAGGAGCCCAGGGTTAGCAGGCCCTCCCAGCCTGCCCCAGGCCAGCGCCTCCCGCGGCCTCCCTGCCTTCTGCGTGGCGGCAGCAGCTGCGCGCGAAGCCACGGCCTCCTGAGGCAACTTCTTACTGAGGGCCAGAAATGGTCCATGAAGAGACTTTTTTCTAACCGTTAACTAAAAGTACCTCATCTCTGTTACTGCCCTAACTACCTCACTGATTCTGGTACCGAAGTCACGCTGTTAAGGAAATAGCTGATTTAAACAAAGCAGGAGTATTTTTAGAACAATAAAAAAAAAGACCATTCAGGATATCTAATTATGCAAACCGTGAACTGGAAGACGCTCGTCTAGCATTAGCCGAGCCTTGACTCCCGCTCTAATTTGCTCTTTTCTCGCAGCAGAAAGCCGTCCTGCTCGTCGCTTTGCTGCCGTCGCACGGCTCGGCGCAGGTCACCGCAAAGTGTTTCTGTTGCTGCGCAGACCGCAGCGAGGGAGCGCGGGATAATGTATTGTAATGCAGATTACGGTGGTTTGCTGCTGCACGATCCACAGATATGATTGCATCTAATTTCAGAAATAAGTGGAACCGTCTGCTCTTTTGTGGGAGCTGAAAAGCTGTTCGACGGCATTCAAATGACGGCTGCCTCTGCCCCAGCAGAGAGGTGACCCCGTGTCACAGCAGTAACTTCCTCACCGTCCCCCAAACTCAGCCCCTCACAGAGGCTCCTAGGAGGATCTCACTTCTTTTCTTTGGCCTCAAAAGACAGCGTGTTCTGATATTCGGGGGAGGAGTGTATTTGTTTCGCTGAATTTTCTCGTCTCTTCCTCTCGGAGAGGACATTCGCGTGCAGTGTCCGTGTCCCTCTCCGTCCCCACGGTTCTGTGACAGTGCTGCTCTTGCTCTTTGTAGAAGACATCTCCAGCACACTTCGCTGCCCGGGGCCAACCGCGTTTCTGGACGCTGGCCACCTTCTGAGGCCTTCGCCCCCGAGACAGAGCTGCAGTCTGATGGCTGGTCAGGTTGGCTCGGGCTGTGGACTCGTCAGGCTGTTTCTTTCCATCTAACCTGTGGCTCCTGCATTCCAGTTCCCGGGGAGGGGCCCCAGCAGCAGGAGCATCACGCGCAGTCTTGCCCACTCCGTGCGATCAGCCTCCCCCTGTGTGTGTGCACCCCCTAATTATGCGCTTTCTCCAGTGTTTGTTTTCCGTTGCTCCAACTTTGGTTTTGTGTATCTCTAGAGAAGCCCACAGAAACAAGTTAACTGTACTTTTCATTCCAAACAGAAATTAAAACGAGGTACCAAGCCCTTTGGCGGGAAGACAGTGGGGTGTCCCAGGGAGCCTCAGGAGCCAACGGTGCTAGTAGCCGGCAGGCCCTCAGGACCTGTGGAGCACCCGGGTTATCGTGAAGCCCGTGGGCCAGAGGTCCGGAGGGAGCCCTGCGGTGGGCGCTGACGCCCGGGTTTGCGCAGAGCCTTTCTGGGACAAGAGCAAGCCCAGGCCTCTCTCCTTGCTTGCCGGGTGCTGAGAACCCGACCAGGCTGTGGACAGGGGCTCGAACAGAGAACCGGTATAGGAGGGAAGCCGTGAGCACCAGCCCTGCTCATGGCTGTCACCCCTTCTTGGCGCTGAGCCCGAGTCCCACCGGAGGTGTCACGAAGCTCCCTGGAGGCAGCCGTCACGTGACTCAGGCTTCTGCTCCCAGCTCCAGAAATTTTCTCGCATCTGGTCTTTAACATTTACCCCAGTGGTATTTCATCTGGGTGGTAGGAGTACAAGATATTTGGATTCATGTAAAAGCCATTTCTCTTTTTAAAAGATACAATTGTTCGTGCTGTGGACTCTGAAATCCTGCCATGACCAGGTCCCCTCAGGTCACGTCCTCACGGGGCTTCACAGCCAAGCCCAAGAGACCCGGGTGCCAAGCTGGAGCCAGCACCTGGGCAGACTCATCACGGGAGTTTGTCCCCAGCAAGTGATACACCAGAGGGCTCGGGGGACCCTGCACCCTATGCAGCCTCAGCGGTGGTTCTGTGGGGCTGAGATTCCAGGTAGGAAGAGTCACTGGGAGACACAGACTTCTCACAGGGCCCAAGGGTCAGTCCCCTCTGCAGCGTCCAGGTTCTGTGACCCCTAGGGATGCTTTCACCACCGACTGCCTGGTCGTCAAGCACAGACTTCGCAGCACGAACTCTGCTTCCTGCACCCCGCAAAACATGCACTGTGCCACTTGGCAGGGAGAATTTCCCGCACAGTGTCTGGAGAGATGGGCACATATGATGATCAAGCAGATGTGCAGGTTTTCTTCTTTAATTCTTGAACTTGGGCTTGCATCTGACTTCAGCAGAGGACTAAACAGTTACGTGTTCGATGTGCAGCCCAGCACAGCTCTTCTTCCCTTGGGGTAGCCCATGCGAGCCACGACCTGCACACCAGGCTCTATATTTTAAAAACTAGTTATAAGAGGCATTTGCTCCTAATCTAAGTACTGACCCAGACTTCAAGGGAAAACTCTGCACCGAGAAGAACCCGGCGAGGGAGCCCCCCACCCCACCCGTCCGGAGCGAGGTGTGAAGCGAGGTGCAGGAGTGGCCAGGGCCGGGCACATCCCTTGTTAAGCTGTCACGAGCTCAGTGCTTTCTGCGGACACCGGAAGACAGAGGACTCTGCTCACTCGTGCTCCCCCTTCCTGTCCTGCAGAGCTGGGGTCAAGGGCATGATCCCAAAAATGCCTCTGCACTGACCTGGTGCTGTCTCCCAGTGTGGTCACCTAAGGGACCTTAGGTGACATCTGCACCCGCAGGGCGGCCTGCTGGCCTTGGCAGAGACGTGGCCTCGAAGCTTCTCTGCTTGTGTTGGGAGGATTTCCACACAGCAAGGACACTCACAAGGTGACTCCGGTGGGACAGGGTGCTCAGGGCCCAGCCAGCCTCAGAGGTGGGGTGACAGCATCGTCAGGTGCAGCCAGACTGGTCAGCAGCACTCCCGAGGGATGCTGACTGGGGACGACTCAGGACAGCACGAAGCTGGTGTGTGCCAGGTCCTTGACGCCTCTGTCAGAGCCCGCTGCGTGGACACAGCACCTTCCCCTCCACCGGCTCCCCCTGGAGGACCCGCCTCGGTGTGTAGACGCCTTCTGAGTTGACATGCTTGCCTCTTTCGGTGCCTGGTGCAGACCGCATGCCAGTGTCACTTAGGGAAAGAGACAATGTTTCCCTGTCACTGGGTTTGAGTCCCGAGCGGGCAATTACCAGACTTTTCTGGAAACTCCCGCCTCCCCGAGCCTGGCGGAGCCTTAGATTCTGAGTCTTGGGACCGTCCCTGGCAGCGAGGGCGCCCACATACTGGAAAGGCTGTGGAAATTACATTACATGAGTTAAACCACCGGAAGTGAGGTGGCTTTTTGACAGGATCCTGCTGGGATATTTTTCATCACTTTTTCAATATTTTTTTCTTGCTGTCATTTAAATAGATTCTTGGAAACTTGAAACTTAAATCTGTTTCCTTACCCAGAGTTTTCCTTTCGGCGTGTGCGCAGACACACACACACACACACACACACACACACAACTGCTTTGTTATTTTAGGAGCGCTCACGGGCTGGTGGCACCGACTTTTTTTTAATCAAAAAAACACATGAAAGCTTTCACTTCACATATTTTCCCCACACACCCTGCATCGCACAAGGGTAAATTAAAGCCACGTAGACAAAAAACAGAGGCATCTTTGCTGGCCGCGCAGGCCCAAGGAGGCCAGGCAGCAGCCCCTTCCCTCCCACCCCTCACCCTTCTTTCCTTCCTTCCCTCCTTTATTTCTTTCCTCTTTTTTCCTTCCTTCCTCCCTCCCTGCTTCCTTCCTTCCTTTTTCTGGTATTTTCTTCAAGATTTACCTCTGTAAGCCAGTGTATCCAGAATAATTCAACGCTGCACGCTTCGGGGGATGTTTACAGTGAGAGCTCACGGCACAAACAGACTTCACACCCTACAGGAGAAGCCCAGCATATAAATCTGATTTTCATAATAGTTCAGATTCACATACATTGTTGGTGAAAGGCTACAAAAATATGCTTTGTATTAGCTCTGCTAACTTTATATTCAATTTTAAAAACCTTTAATTGTATTTCCCATTGTTTCTATTGCATTCTTATAATACAATTTGTGTTCCCTCTGGTAGCTAAAATTACACCTGTAACTGTCCAAAACTATTAGTGAAGTCAGCTTAGCCCGTGGGATAAAGTATCTGTCTTGTATTTCAGACAGATTGTGTTCCAACACCAATGTGGTCAGATTTTTATTAAAAATTCTTCATATTTCTTTTCTCTCGGTGCCAAACAGATCGCTACATTTTCAACACTTAATCATCTTCATCATCTAAAAATATTTCCACATTAAACAAAAATATTTAAACTTCTTTTTGATGCAGCAAAACTTAGAACGCTGCACGGAGTCTGGTTTTCATAAAGCCGTGCGGCAGGGAAGCTCGCAGCGCACAGGGGCCCAGGCTGGCAGTGTGGGAGGGCGCAACACCCGTGGGACGGCGCCGCCTCTGAGGGTGCGGATTGGCCAGGTGCAGGGTGCACAGTCCGCTCCCTGGAGGTGTCTTTGGAGACCGCAGCTCCCCTTGGTGTCCTGGCGCCTCTGGGTTCCTGCGCGTGGGAGGAGGGAAGCCCCAAGTCCCTCTCCATCCCGCCCCCCCATAGCTGCTGTTCCCAGTGCAGATTCAGTCAGGGACACAGAACCAGTGTCAGCAGTGCGGACGCTGCCTGGGGACCAGGTCACACGGCAGTGGGTGCTGGGAGAGGGCAAGAGGCCCCGGGACACAAGAGCCAGGAGTCAGCCACACAGGAAGCTCTGTATGGGGGATGAAGGAGGAAGAAGGGATGCCAGGGCCAGCAGGGGACAGTCCCTGCCACCTGAGCTGAGGGGAGGAGATGGCACAGCCCCGAGCAGGGCTGCAAGCCCCTCCGGCAGGGCCCGTCTCCAGCAGCCTGGCCTCGGGGCCTGAGCCGCTGTCAGGGACGGCACAGACCCTGGGTAGAGCTGGGACGTGGGAAATGAGGGTTGCAGGGAACCAGTGGGTGGCTGGCAGGGCCAGAGCTGGGGTCAGACACCAAGGCTAGGGCTGTGTCTCCTGGGCCACGCGTCGGGGGAGAGGTCGCTGGAGCCCAGGCACCCCAGCCGTTCGGGCCTTTAGAGTTGTGGAGAGGGTGTGTCCCGCTGACCACTTTGCTCACGACTCTTAGGGACCTGGTCAGCTTGGCCTCTCTGCCTCCTTGGCCCCGCCAGCCATTGTCCTCCAGTGAGTGCCTAATCTGCTCCTGGGCTGGGTTCAAATCTAGGCCCCACTGGAGTCAGTGGTGTCCTTTCCCACTGCTCTCTCCCTCTGCTTCCCACCTTCTTTAAGAGGCAGAAGCCCCGTGGGAGGCCATGGGGCCGGGCAGGGTGGGCGGAGGGGGTGGACCTGTGTGGCCTCCTGCCAAAGCCACTTCCAACACACAGGTGACAGGACAGGGGTGGGCGCCAGGCAGGGCGGGGGCAGGCGGGGTGCTGGCTGAGATGAGGACGGTGCTTGCTGCCGTCAGGTCTGCTGTGCCCATGTGTCGGGCCAAGGCCCTCAGCATCCCCGTGACTCAGGCTCATCAGCTTTGCAACAGGGGTGATAACAGGGGTCCTTCTGCGATTGGGGTGATGGTGAGGGTCACACAAGCCAAGGGTCCAGCACGCAGTCCCTCCCCTACCACGGGGCCGGGGAGTGGCCCCAAGGTGTCCATGTTCCATCCCCAGCTGTGGGCCTACTACCTCCTAAGGGAAAGGGGGCTTGGTGAGGTGGAGGTTCAGGGTAGTAGGTAGCCCTGTCCCCCCGAGTGGCCTCTATAACTCCACAGGTCCTTTTAAGAGGGTGGCGGGGGTGAGAGACAGTCCCCTGGCCAAGCAGGACAGTCCCCCGGCTGGGCAGGCCCCACTGCCTTGGACCTCAGCATCTGCTCCTCCCCGTGAGAAGTGCACACACGTGCACACGCACACGCAGGACCTGAGCGCGTGGTCACTGGCACAATGGGTGGGAACAGTGAGCAAGGACTTAGCAACACACCTGGGAGGACAGAGGTTATTTTACAGCTCTGAAGCAGGGGACAAGGTGGGTGCATAGGTGCGTGCCAAGGGTCCCCACCTAGCCTCACACACACAGGCCAGGTTCTGCCTCGACAAAACTCACCTTGGCCCAGCACCAGCTAGTCAGGGTGCAGACAGCGCCCCCTTCCCTGGTGCCCCACAAAGAGAGGTGAGTGTGCAGCGGTGAGCGGCAGTGGTGACACCTGTCTGCAGCCCTGGTCTCTCTTCCCTGGGACCCAGGGCACCTGCCTTCTGTTTGGTATTTGGTATTCACTCGGTCACAGTTGCTGGGACCGTACTGGGCCAACCATGAGGCAGGCACAGCAGGAGATGCTGGAAGGAAGCAGCAGAGCGGAGAGCTGCCGGGTCCAAGCTCTCGGAAGCCGAGCGAGCGGTGAGAGTGAGGCGGGAGCTGTGAGGGTCAGGTTAGGAAAGGCCTAACTCACCACGCCCTCAGACTAAAGAGGCAGAAATGAGAGGCGAGAGTGGATGGATTTATGTTTGACTTTGGGTCTGATTTTCCCCACTGTGAGCTGTGCAATACTGGGAACATTATTTAACATTAGCTTCCTTGTCTATAAAATATACATGGTTAAGGAACATACAGAGATTTTCTTCCTTCCTGGAAGTCTTGGAACTGCGGTTAAAACTGTAGATTTCCTGTCTCTAGCCCATTCAACTGTCAAAATGTACAAATGAGAGAAAATTCTCGATTCTGGCAAAGCCCTGGGAAGAGGTCACCTTCACCAGCCTCAGTGGAGTTGGAGCTGGAACCGCTGGGGGGACAGCAGGGAGTACCCAGTCTTTCAGGAACCCTCCAGGATTCCACCCTGCACCCCGCACCTATGCAATACAGGCCCGTGTACGGCCCCCCTGTGCCCAGTGGAGGGCGCCTCTGTCCTTGTGCAGGCAAAGTCCAGTGAGGTGCGTGACCTCCTGGCAGGTCCTAGCACCTGCGGTCCCTTTCCTCTTCCTCCTCCCCCAGAGGACCCAGGTGCTTGTCGACGTGATGGTCACCAATGCACCAGAACTCCTGATTTCTCCAAGCAAGGACAGGTCTGGTCTGTTCTGCTGCCTGGACAGATGTACCTGACAGCGCCTTAGAAGGACTTCCAGAAGGACAAGGAGGACGGAGGCTGTCCCAAGGACAGTGGGGTGACTGGCTTTGGCCTGGAGTACTCAGCCATGTCCCTGTCCTGTGTCTTGAAAGAGTAGCAGATACCTACCCTCTTACTTGGAAATGGGGACCCAGAGGAAGGGAAGAAGAGGAAGAGGAAGAGGGAGGATGAGGAAGAGGAAAAGGAGGACGAACCCACACGTAGCCATCTGTGATGTCATCTTGCTTCTGCCCCTAGCTGCGTGTGTTCTAAAGCACTACTTCCTCCCACCCTGCTCGCTGTCCTGGTTCGGCCCCTCTCTGACCATGGTCCACACTGCTGGCAGCTGCGCGGTCCCCTCTGGGGGCTGCTGGAGCATTCCCATGGCTTCCTCACCCTTAGCACCAAGGGAACATTAGCTGTCCTGGTCTCCCCATAAAGCAGTGGAAAGTGGGACTCTCCTGCCACACTTCTGGGCTCGACCCTGGCTCTGCAGTCCCTGGCTGTGAGACTGCAGGGTCAACTTCTTCCTCCCCAAAGAGGGGCAAAGATGGCGCCCACCCTGGAGGGCTGCGGAGAGACGCTTGGCCCATAGCACATGCCTGACCGGTTCACTCCTTCAGTCCACTCCTTTCCTTCCTTCTTTCCTCCCTCCCTCCCTTCCCTCTGGATGGGCTGCTGCAAGCTCCGCATGGCCTTGGCCTTCTCCGTTGACCTCTGTCCGCGCTTCTCCCCACCGCTCTTCACCAGGCTCCTGCGGCTCCTGCTGCGTGTCACAGACCAGCTCTGCCCGTGGTCCCCTTTTCCTTCCTAGGACTAGCTAGGCCCTTATCACATGATTGGCGGAAGGAAGGAATTCTGTGTAGCACACTGTAGGCATTTTTCCCTCCTGGTTTCTCCGAAGGACACAGAGTGTGTGAAGGCCACGTTCGCAGCTGAACCCTGGCGTCCAGCAGAGAGGGGCAGGAGCGCCACCGAGGGGAGCGCGTGCCCGGAACGCACCGCTGCGTCCTGACTTCCCAGCAGCCTCAGCGATTAGATGAATCTATGGCGAATCCTAAAATACTACAAATTCTGGCAACTGATAATATAGATTTTTGGAATTAATAGTCCTTCCAAGTTTCTTATCCCTCTAATACTCCTCATGTGAGTTGGATAAATTTGAACTCTAGGGCTCCGTTTACCTTCCATAATGTAGCAAAATGATTTTTGGTGATCTTCAACCCTTCTCTCTGGCTGCCGGCTGTGTAGACTGCATCCAGCACTTGTGAAGAGCAGGAAGTTACAGACCGAAAGCAAGTCATCCGTCAGACCATGTCAGACAAGAAGATCCAATTATTCTTTGTCTTTCAATCACTTTTATTATTATTAGTGAAACTGTTTGCTGAGTAAAAATTGCTTTTCCTCTTTCAGACAGCATGAACTCTTTTATTAAATTACCCTAAAAATGCTGATTACTGTAATCTAAACCTTCCAGTGTCTAAGGTTTACTTTTAGCTCCATATTTGAGCAAAAGAGAAAAAAATAAATGAATTGGTCAGTGTTCACTAAAACAACAACAGACTATTTGCAGCATACATTCTGAGCAAATATGTGGTAAATGAACTAAAGTAAACATTATTTTTTAAAAGAATGATGATTTAGCAATATATGAACTCATAAAAGATTTTATAGTTTCCCCACTCTATTTAAAATTGAGAAGAGTGGAATCGTTCGGACTTTTCAAGAAGGACAAAAACGGAATAGTCTGTGGCTTGAGCCTGGAACAGGAAATTTGGTTTTGTTGTAACCCTGCAAGTCTTGGAGGGCCAGGCTCTGACTGCGCTGAGGATGTTCAGTGACCCAAGGCTTCGGGTCCCTCTTCTGCCCCCGCGTGGGAACCGGGAGCACTAGGGGAACAGGCAAGCCCACCCGCGGGGAGAGGATCGGCCCCTCTGGGGAGACTTCAGTTTGACTCCGTGTCACAGATGACAGCGAGGTGACACTCAAACGGGACAGCAGGACACCGATAGAGCGGGCAAGAGCCCAGAACCCTGAAAACCAAGCCGTTAAATATTACGAGCACAGCCATGCCTCGCTGAACTCATTTTTCAGGACAGAAAAGCAGATTGTTGAATTATTCACGCCAAAGTAATCCTTGCTTAATTTAATCATCGAACTAGGTTTCCTAATATGGATATTTTCTTAGACTTCAATTTGTTACATAGCTAGCTTATTTTCTAATAGTCTATGTTGGTAATAAGAAAATGAATTACATGCTCTTGGCAGAGAGATGACAAGTTAGATCTGAGTTTATCCCACACGCACTCGGTCCCCCTTAAATTCAATCAGCCCGGGGGCCCTGTGCACCCTATCAGATCTGGATGCCAACTGTGAACAGATGGTGACTCTCCACGCCCTGCCCCAGAACAAAGGCCAGGGCGTGTGCTCACCGGGACCTGTCCAGGGCATAGCAGGAAGGTCACGCGGCCAAGCCGAGGGTGAGCGAGGTCCCAGGTGGGTGAGCAAAGGGCTGCACCCAGCACCCAGCACCCAGCACCCAGCCAAGAGGGTGCTTACCCGGGCAAGGGTGGAGCCTGACTGACGACCTAGGGAGAAGGGACCGAGGGGCCCCGCACCTGAAGACTGGTGCCCACTGTCTCAGATGCGAGCCGGGAGAAACGCCAAGGCCGGCAAGAGCACTGCCTCGATTCCTCACCTCCCCTCTAGCACAGCTACCAGCACAACACCGCCCATCTGTGACAGGAAACCCAATTATTAGGAGCATTAAACACGAAAAGATCGCCACCTTCCCAGGGCCGCAGACCACCGGCCTCACTTGTCAAACACGAGTTCGCTTCTGACACTGATTTCTTACATTTCTGCTGACGTGGCAACCCACAGCCCTCACTCCGGCTCTGAAACGTTTTAGAGACTTCACAGCTAAGCAGTCAGGAAGGATTTGGGGTTTCACTCAGCTCTCTGACCTGTTTAAGAGAATCGTGGAAATAAAACAATTTTCAGCTCAGGGCTGAGAAGGCCTCTCTCTCCTTCTGAAAGGCTCTTTGTATCGATGCCATGAATCAAATGGTTTGTCTAAGCGGTTACTCTGACCCACCAGCGAGGAAGGCGCGGAGATGTGGCGGTGAATCACATTTAATAACTTGCGGTTAGCTGTCATGAACACTTAATTTGACGCTGAACACGAACCCCGCAGGGCGGAGGGGGCCGAGGCGGGCGAGGTGGGCTTGGATGAGGAGGAGGAAGTCGAGGTCCCCGAGGTTCCCTCCTCCCCCATTCCCAGTCCCTGTGCAGTCCTGTCTGCCCCGTTCTGGGGCTCCGCAGCCCAGCGCGGAGGAGGAGGAGAAGGAAGAGGACGATGAGGAGGACAACGAAGAGGAGGAGGAGGCAGGGTTTTTCTGGCATCCCTGCTCCTCCTGGTTTTTCTGGGGTCCCCTCACCACCGAGGGAGGCGCCTGGCTGCAGAGCATGGCCTGTTTGCACAGCGCTACTGGGGGGCTGTCGGCTGCTGAAGAATGCCAAGCGTCCAGGGAACCCACAGGAGGTTTCCTGCAGCGCTGAGCTGTCTGGCAGCCCACAGAACTCTGCGGTGACCGCCGAACACTGCTGTCCCTGTGTCCCAGAGGAATGCGTTGAAACGCAGGAGACCACAGCGTCACATGTCGGCCATGTGTGCTGGCGGCAGCCGCTCCAGCCCCAAGGGCAGTTTGATTTGTCACTTGGGAAGCAGATGTGTGGGGGGCTGGGAGGCTGGGAGGTGGCCACAGTGAGCCCTTGAGGGCCACCCCACAGGAGAGACCACTGAGGAGCCCTCCTAGATGGCAGGGACAGAAGACAGAGCTTGGCACCACGCCCTGCCCTGTGCAGTGACTATGGGCTCCTTCCAAACACGGTCTCCTGGACGCCCCGTGCACGTCACAGATGTCCCCAAGGACTTCTCTCACCAGCCCGGGACCCTCTCACTGTCCCTCAGACCATCCTCTACAGTGAGGGACAATGTCCCTGTCTTTCCAGTTTGTGTTCTGCTCAGGACATCTACTTACGAGGAAGATGAAAAGTGACACGGAAAACCCCAGAAGCCCGGGTTTCAAATCAAAGGGCTGTGAAGTGTTTCCAGGTAGCATCTGTGAATTTTAAACCAAAGCGAATCCCAATGCGTTCACACCGACTCAAGTTGGGGTGCAACACTTCTGACAGCAGCAAGCGCCCTAGAAGTGGCCTCACCAGTTACCAGACTCCTCCCATCCCACGTCCCAGTTGTGGCCCGGAGGCCCTCGTCCCCGCAACTGACTCACAAACAGCTCTCAACCGAACTCTTGCCAATTCAGCTGTCCAGACAAGCGTGAAAATAAAGGTTTCTGTTCATCATGTTTTAATTTTAATTTACTAGTAACATTAGCAGAAAAGTTTATATTAAACCAAAATTCAGACCCATAGGATAGACATAAGGAACCCCAGTAAAATGCAGCTAAAAAACCCATTATCTACTAACTAAACATAAATGCATGCCTGGAAGCTTTGAGCCCTAAGAAAGCTG
This sequence comes from Dolichotis patagonum, assembly GCA_004027295.1. Taxonomy (NCBI): domain Eukaryota; kingdom Metazoa; phylum Chordata; class Mammalia; order Rodentia; family Caviidae; genus Dolichotis; species Dolichotis patagonum. Next base: position 56,047 of record PVJX010007191.1, on the reverse strand, counting down.
GCAGGTACTTTCAAACCAGAATTGGGGGTACCATGCTCCATGGGGCAGAGCCGCCCCCCAGTGAAATGAGAAAAATGAAGGTGAACAGGAAAACTCAGTAGGCAGCGGTGCCACTGGGAGAGGTCACTTAGGAAAGACACAGAAGACGTGAGGATAAAATAAAGGATTTTAAAACCCCAAAGTCTTAAGTGTATGCCTGCTTTCCATCATGTGTATGTGTCATTGAAGGAAAATGGATTTCCTGTCTATTCCTTTCAGTTATTTACTAGATATTATACTAGGGAAACTGAGGACGGTATGTGGCGGGGCTTAGCTGCCTCGTGGCCGATGGAGCAGAGATAAAAACCTAACTGCACCCTCCTGCAGCAAGGCAGAACGCAGTCCAGGTGACGAGTTCCGAGACAGGGCGGGCGCTGCGGCAAACACAGGTGACAACCAGGGCGCAGGTCGAGAGCACAGAGCCAGAGGAGCCTTAGCGGCTGATCTGCTCCCCAAGAACAATATTCCTTATTTTAAGAAGTGATTTTCTTAAACCATTTAAATTCTCAGAACATTATGGGTAGACCGAAAATATGCAGATAAACACATTAAAGTATTTTATAACTATTCCCTTCCTTCCTTACTGTCCAAGACTTGATCCCGGTCGGTGCTTCTCCCGAAGAATTCTAAACTCTTTCCCAGGCTGCAGGACGCGGACCTCTGGGGCCCTATAATTTGGGGGAAGCTGGGGGCAGCTTCTCTGCGTGATCTGGTGAGAAGAGAGTGAGCCTAGATTCCTCCAGGGCCATGATTTCTCCACAAACACAGTTTCAGAGCCGTCAACAATTTACCTACGAACAGAGCCGGGGTGGAGACGGGAAGAGGAACAGAAGAAGCGGAAACTAATGAAAATCCTGTCAGTTACAACGTTTCGGTCAGTAGGCTCCCCGCTTCTTCGTGGGAATCCTATCATCAAAGCCGCCTGACACTGCATCTACTTCCTAATTACAGACCCTGAGCTCACAGCTACTTTTTCTTCACCGTAACAGCAACAACCCTTCGCATTTATCCAGCGCCTTTCTCCCAACGGGCTCGAAGGTGGCGGCTGCTGAAGCCCAGGCCTCTGGCCAGGACCTCCGCCCTCAGAGTCTCTGCATCTGGAAGCTGGGCAGAGCAGGGCATGGGGAGCCAGCACCCGGGCTGGGTGGATCCCTAGGCCTCAGAGGCGGCATGCGTGACACAGAGCAGAGGCTGGGCAGGTCTGGCCCTCGGCATGGAGGGCGAGCAGCAGGCTGCACAGCACTTCCGGAACAGTTGTTAGGGACGGAGGTGGGCAGGCTCAGAGGACAGAGGAGGGGAGGGAAAGTCAGACTGTCCCCAGGCGGAGTCCTAAGGTGCATGGAAGAGAGGGCAGGGACCTCGGGTGCCCACTTCAAAGATGGAGTCACTCGCAGGGGGCAGACTCTGTTTATGGACGCTTGGTACGCAGCTCCAGACGGCAGCTGTCTCTCTCTTGCAGGTCTCAGAGAGGTGTGAGAGCTGCCTGACGCCACAGGAGGGGGTAGGGGACGAAGCCGGTGTGAGCCAGAGTCCCCATGAGGCCACTCCTCAGCTTCCCGCTGAGGCCATGGGGACACGCTGTGTGTGTGGAGAAGGGCAAGGCCTGGAAACAGGGAAGCAGGCTGGGGATCAGGCACGGAAGCACAGGGTGCTGTCCTGGGCGCGCTGCCACTGGAGCGGACATTTCACACTCTGCTGTTCTGACCTCACCTTGTGGATGGGTGGCTCTGTGATCAATGTCTTGTCCTTGTCCTGTCCTCAAGATGACTTTGTGAAGCTTTACCAAGCACTTAATGACCACCCACTGTGGCCAGAACATTCCCTCTAATGTTCCACTCAGAGGTGAGAAACTTGGTGGGGCACGATGATGCAACCTGTAATCCCAGCACTAGGGAGGCTGAGGCAGGAGGACTGCTGCAAGTTCAAGGCCAGCCTGGGCTACAATGTGAGCTCATGACCAGCCTGTACTGCATGATGAGACCCTGTCTCAAAAATAATAATTTAAAAAAAGCATTCATGACTCTATGTGAGTTCCCTGTGATCACCATATTCTTTTCTAAGTGCATCTCTTTGCTAATCTATTCTTGAAGCTTGGAAGCCATTAACAATTAAGTTTGCCATTCTATATATTTCCCTTTTATGAAAATCAAGGTGACATTTTGGCCAACTTTATTCTCCAAGATTTCAATCGGAAATTGTCCCCACTTTTCATAATTTCGCAGATTCACAACTGTTTAGGAACACGAATCATGAAGTGCTGCATGAAGTACTGGACCATGACCCGCCTGGACCTGCTGATGTAAATACCGGGGTGACTGAAAGATACGGTGGATGTTTAAATAATGCATAAGGGAAAAAGACACATCGCCAAAACCACAGAATCAGCATGTCCAAGTGAGGGCGTATTGTCAGTATCTGGAGGGGCACGTGGCAGTGTGTCGGGTGGGGAGTGTAGCTCAGAAGTAGGGTAGTTGGCTAGCATAGGAGAGGTCCTTGTCCAATGCCAGCACCACGAGGGAGAGAGAGAGAGAGAGAGAGAGAGAGAGAGAGAGAGGGATTAAAGGTGATGAGTATTTTTCGGCAATGTTTTTAATATATGCATCATGTATTTTGTGATGGATCTGTTTAATGAGCCATTTACAGCCATTTCTGTCAGATAAAAACCCCACAGTGCATCTTCACCCAGCTTTCTCACGGGATCTGGTGTTGGCTCTTCCCCAGAGCCAAGATGACCTTGAAGGGAGACATTTTGGATCAGCGCAGGACACTGAGGTGGCCAGCACAGTGCAGCTGAAGACATTCAGGTCTGCGACTCGGGAGCTGCACAGGAAGTGCCAGGGCCAGGGGGTGCGTGTGTGGGGAGGGATGGTGAGGACCTGAGGGGAGCCGAGGCCACGTGTCTGTTACTGTGACAGATATTTTAATGGAAACGCACACCGTGTTCTGAGGTCACCACATACCCAGCTCTGTGGAGGACCAGGCTCGCCCTGCTGCCCTGTCCTGGACAGACAAGCTGGAGCCACACCAGGCCCAGGTCTCCCATGTGTCACTTTCTACATCACGAAATGTCCTAGCTGCCCTTGGACTCTCTTTCTTTTGGGATCACTGACTGACTAGTGCTGGTTTCCTTCCACGTCTCGACTCTCTGTGTTCGATTTCCTGCATATATTGTTTTAATCTGGGCCACTCTTGTGTATACTGCTGGGAGGGGCCCTGGGAGGAGGTGTGTGTGCAGGTGTGCAGGGTGTGTGCAAGTGGGTGTCCAAAGTATGTGCACTCAGGTGTTCGGGACATGAGCAGGTGGGTGTGCAGGACATGTGTGTGCACAGCAGCACAGGGTGTGTGTGCGTGGGTGGGTGGGCGTGCAGGTTTGGGCAGGTGTACAGAGCATGTACATGGGAGTACACGGTGTGTGTGTGTGTATGTGAAGGCATGTACACGCAGGTGTGAAGTGATTGCAGGTGGGTATGAAGGTGTGTGCATGAGAGCAGAGTGTGTGCATGTGGGTATGCAGGGCATGTGCACAAATGTGCAGGGTGGGGGCCCAGGACAAGCCCACGAGAGTCACACAGGCTCCAGCAGTGAAGAGAAGGCCTGCGAGGAAGCAAGGCCAGCCTCAACCCGTGCTGGCAGGAGAACCAGGGCAAAGTGGGCCAGTGCCATTCTGGCAAAGCAGAGAGCTGGATTTTACCCACACCGTCATGGCAGCAGCAGCTTGGGGACAGGGTTGGGCAGTGTGTGTGAGCAGACAGAGACAGTGGAGATGCGTGCTCAGCTGAGCTGACTCCACGACTTCTGGTGCTGTCCACACTGGACCACACTCACGCCTTCTCTCCCTCTCTGTGACAGTTCGTGATGCTGTCAGATGCCATTACCGGAGCCATCTGCCCCACCTCAGGCTCACACTGACACCCGCTGTCCTCTCATGTCCCCTTCCCAGAAGCACCAGACACACTGTTCCCTGCCTGCCTGCCCCACACCTGTCCCCATTTGCCCTGCCTGGTGCTGGCAGTGGTCACCACAGGAGCTCCAGAGCTTGCAGGCCCTGAACCTCTAATGCTCGGGGCCCACAGGAGCTGGAGGGAGCTCGGAGCAACGGATGCAAGCGCAGCTGACACCAGCTCGCTCCGCCATCCCTCAGATGACCTGTGGGCCAGCGGAATGGCCAGAGACCCACACAAAGCTTCTGCTTCCCCCGAGAGCCTTTATCACAGGTAGAAAGTTAACCCTCATCCCAGTCTTCATTTCTCCTCCTTGCACTAGAGGATCTGCTGTGCTCTGGCATGCACCACCCACGGTTGTGGATAAGTAAGCCCGTGGTTTAGAAGTATGTCACCCAGCACCAGGGACCCAGATCTGAGCTGCAAGGCCATGGTTTCTGTCTGGAAAGTCCCACCACCACCACCAGGTATGGGTTGGAGCTGGGAGGAGGGGCTGAGGAATGGCCAGGAGCATGAATCTGTCTCCATCCCCCTTGGGGAAAGGCTGCTGCAAACTTACAGAGAACCAGTGTCAATGGGCATTTGGTCCCAAGACACAGAGTGGACAGTGCAGTCTCTGTGGGCTGTGTGGTCTCAGGTGTCCTATGGCACAGACAAGCACAGAACAAACGGGGGCCTCTGTGCCCTCCTGAGACATTATCAAATAGCCAGCACCGTGGCTCACTGGCCCTCACTCAGGAGGGGCACAGGAGACAAGGGCCTCACTCCAGGGACACAGAGTTGGGCAGAGGGAGACGCCCGCTCTGCCCACCAGGCCAACTCGGAGCCGACCACAGTGTCCTTGGGTTGGAAGCTCCCTGGCCCAGGGGCTAGCCATGCTGTGTCGCTGTGGCCACACATTCCCCGTGGCCATGCCAAGCACCAAAGGCAGTGACCAACTGGGGGACAGCTGGGCGAATGGCGGGGAGGACGACCTGGCTTTCAGGGGGAGTCTCCCACTGCACCATCTTCACCCACAGGCATGCAGACACGAGCCCACGGTCCCGTGTACCACACTGGGCACCCCCAAGCAGGGAGCAGGGCAGTGTGGGCACCATGCTCACAGGAGCACGGTGGACAGGCCTGGGCAGCTGCTGTGGGCATCCGAGCCCAGCCTGAGCCGGACAGCATGCCAGTGCTGCAGGTGAAAGGCTTGTTTCCCCAAGATTCCTATCTTGAAACCTGGTCCCCCAATATGATGGCACAGGAGATTGTGCCTTCAGAAGGCTTTGGGCCATGGGGGGAGCCCTGCTAAAAGGGACCCCAGGCTGGAGTCCTAGGGGGCCTCGGGAGCTCTCCAGTCTCCTCCACCATGCAAAGCCCTCCAGGAAGAGGCCCTCTCGGCCACCATGTTGTACACTGGTCCGGCCTCTAGGATGCAAGAAAGGAGCTTCCGGTTTGAGGTTTCCCGGAAGCCCAAAGTGACCAGGCTCCTGGGGAAGAAATGCCCAGGGTGAACGCAGACAGCGTGTTCCTTGATGCCACTAAGAGCCCACCAGCTCGGCTCACTCCTCAGGGGAGCAAACCAAAAGCTCCCGCATGGGGCCCCAGGTTGGGGTCCAGAAGGCGCCATGGCCCGAAGGGGCTCCCTTTCTCCTACTCCGGGGAATGAGTGTGGAGCTGAGGCCGTCGGGGCTGCCATGTGGCAGGGACACCCCGGCACGAATGGTGGGGACAGAGTCTGAGCTCTTGGCAAGGTGGAGCAGGCACCTGGACCCTGGCCCATCACCCACAGGCGGGGTGGAAGCTGGGCCAGGTGAGGGGACCTGGGCCCCCTCACGCCACATAGGCATTGGTCCACTTTCTCTACATTCGGTAAACACAAGCCATCCCCTGCCTGCTGTCTGCCTGGGTTTGTCCCCGCAGGTCTCTCCGAGACCGGTCCCTCCGCCCCAGCCTTCACTACGTTCCTGACTTTCCAGCAGCCCATCAGCCTCCTTCACAGCTCCAAATTCTTGGTGGTTTTTAGAAGAATCTTACGGACTGTGGCACAAAGAGGAACAGTCCACGTCTGATTTCATTTGGGGTCTTTTGCTTATAATCATTCTTAGTGACCAACTTTGAACATCTGAAGGGTTAAATACTAGTATGGCAAAGTTTGAGCAAAACCATAAGTTTAATATTGTTTTAAAGCTCAGGAGGTTTAACACGACACCAAGCTTGAGTTAACGTTCTACGTGGTGGTAGAGATATTAGGGTTTAAACAGATGTCAGCGATTTCTTTTTCTTTCTTTCCTTCTTTTTCTTTTTTTAACCAAACGGAAATTGAGTTCTACAGATGGTGGAGACTGAGGAGTTCAAAGTGCTGTGTGTTGTATAAAAAACGTATACTTGAGGAAAAAGTAATCTTCATGTTTCAGGTCTGAAGATGCTTTTCCCGGTGGAGAGATAGTCGTTTAGCCCATCAGGCAGGAATCAATTTACCTTGAGCCTGCATCCTGCGTGCAGCTCCGCAGAGTCGCTCCTCCCACCCTGCCCTGTCCCTGTCCTTGCACAGCAGTGCTCACCCTGCCTGGAGATTCCCCAGGGGGCAGGAGCGGTGGCCCAGAGGCCACCTCCTTGGGGGCTGGTGCTTCGGCTCGCTCTGGGCCCGGTTGGGCCCCTTTGGTTCACATGTTCACTCTGCGGAGCTGTTCTTGCCGGGCAGGGAGGCTGGCAGCTGCGGGAACACCCTCAGGGATGTGAGCCCCGCCCACCACCCGCAGGTCTTCCCTGTCTAACGTTTGAGCTCAGAAGTGCATTTTCCATACAAGAGGAAGTAAAATCCGTATTTTAGAATAGGGGAGTGTGAAGATGCATCATCTAAAAATTAACACCCTGTCTGCTGCCAAACAGCCCGACTGTTTTGCAAGCGAGCAGCTGAAGTCGGAAAGAGTTGAGTCCTGCCTGGCGCTGCCTGGAGGAAAGGACTGTCCTGGACAGTGGACATCCTGGAGGACCTCCGCTTGGACAGGGAGGGGACTTGGGAGCCCAGGAGGAGAGTGTGGAGTCTGCCTTGGTGCTTTGGCAGCGGGTGGACATGGGCCTTGTTTTTTAGCCTTGGTGCTGGTCCGCAGGAGGAGAATGCTCTAGTGACACCAGGGCCTGCTCCATCCCCAGTGGAGGACTGCAGGTCTGACAGCCACTGCCCGCTCCACTGCGTCACCTCAGGTGCCGATTGCATTGGCGACCACCCAGCCCACACACAGACTCCCCTCTGACGCCCACTCAGGAGGACCAGCGTCCCAATGAGGCTGTCACCCAGCAGGACCCCAACCATCCGCCCCTCTCAGGGTAATTAAGGAGGGGCGACGTGATGACCCCAGGCCAGTGACAGCTCTGAGCGACCGGGAGGAAGGGTGTCATCACTGCCTCGCTGCCTCCCAAGTGGAGGGCTGAGACGCTCCAGACCAGGACGTGGGTGACCCAGCAGACAGGCTGCTCCAGGCTCAGGTCTGAGATGCCTCTCACAGCTGCCGCTCAAGCCCACCGGAAAGGCAGGGTGAGATTTCAGCCCCTCCTAATGCCACCCACAACAGGGCTGAAGGAGGAGAGCAGATCTCACGCTGTTACCACAAAGATGCCCAGACTGGCACACAGGCTCGGCTGAATCAGAGCTACCGTGAGGACATACAAGCCCCCAAGCTTGGTCGTCCCTGGGATGGTGGTGTCTGACCACAGAGAGCGTCTGTCACGGTGACCCACGCACAGCTGTTTATAGTAACACAACAGCTGCATCTTGGAACGGCCTGTATGTGCCTGAGCAGAAGAGTGGATAAAGAAGAGGTGGTGTTCACACACGACGGAGTACTGCTCCGCCACAGAGAAGGGCAGGCGTGACTCACTTGGAGAGCAAGGTAAGCACCTTGGGACCAGGATGTCAAAGAAATCAGATACCCAGGCTTAAATACTGCAGGGAGAAACCTAGAGCAGAGAACATTTAAAGGGCAAAACAAAAGACAGTTCATAAAAAGTAGGGAGATCAACCTTTTGAAAAAAGAAGCCAGACCAAGAAATGGAAGGGAAAGGGAGAGAGGAAGGGAAAGAGATGCAGAAAGAGTGACGCTGCACCGTACAGCTGGACCAGTTCCCCACGAGAATGTAATCACCGTGCTCTGCAGGCAGGGACGGACACAAAGAAAAGCTAAAACCGCAGCCTCAGGAGGCACCTAGAGAATTAAACTGCATAACTCACAAGGAGAGAGGAGTGTCAGAAACAGTAAATGTTGTCCACCATTTCAGAACAGAACCTCCATCTGCTCAGCCAGCTCAGGGCTGATATCTGTCTTAGATGTGAGTATCCCAGCCCGCTCCAGCCTGTAGACTGAGCCCGTTTTGAAAGCGTAGCCCGGAGCGATTCCGCGGCTGGCTTCTCGCCTGCCCTCCTTCCCTGAGCTATGCGCCCAGCGCATCGTAGATCCTCCGAAAGCTTTGATGCCTCCTTGGCAGAGACTTCAGTCCGACTGCACTGGCCGCAGAGCTGCAGCGTCTGTCTGATGTGGAGACGCATATTTGTGGTTGATAAAATGCCAGTTCAATGGGGGGAAAGTGAATTGATTATATCAAGCGTGTTTTGTGACTGTCACTTTCCTAAAAAACAAAAGAGAACAATTTTGGTTTTTCATCTATTCCACATCCACCCTGATTTTTTTAATTACAATCAAACATTATTAAAGGAAACCCAAGCGAAACCAGGGGGAAAATTATAAGTAAGGCTTAGTACATAGGGTCCCACTGGGTGCGCGGGGAGGGGGCCGGCGGGGCTTTTGGGCCTGCAGATCCGAGCAGCGTCTGTTATGCACACAGCCCCTCGGAAGGTGTTTACACTCGGGGTAATTACAAGGGAGGCGGGCAAGGCCTCTTCAGCAGTCTGGATTGGAGCAGTGAGGGCCCGCTGTCCTCTGCCTCCGGCCAGTTGGTGTGACCCTCTTCCCTGTCTCCTCCTCCCAAGAGCAGCCGCTTCATCCCACTAACTCACCGTCCTCCCGCCGGGAATGGCAGCGTGACTGCACCCACGCACGAGTACTCAGGGGCAAGCAAAAATGATGCAGATCGAGCCTCCATCAGCTTCTTAGCTGGTGCTGCCGGGACCTTCATCTGTGTCAGCTGCTGCTTCTGCCACATGAGCGCGGCGCTGACTTAGTAAGATTCCTGGGCCTGGTGCATCACAAAACATGAGGCAATTGGCACCTGATCAGGAAGAAAAGCCTGCCGGGGTCATGAAAGGCCTTTGTGGACGCTGGTCATACCCTTGGTGCTTAGCAGCTCTCTGGCCACACGAGAGACCACATGATGGAGGCTAGAAAACCCCTGGTGGGATCACCCTGGAAACAGCTCCCGCGGGTTCTACAGGACGCCCACGGTCCTGGCACTGCAAGTCCAGGGGCTCCAGCCGAGACCCTGAGACCAGAAATGGAGCATCCACTGGCCTCTACAGGAGTCCACAGCCAGACCCAGCTGGTCTCCCTCATTACTAGCCTTTCTTTTGAGATTGGTCACCTGTCAGGGCATCTCTGGGTGACAGCAGCTTCTGTGAAATCCTTGCAGAAATGCAGCGATCCTGCGAGGTGTGTGTGGCCGAGAGGTGAGGCCCTCTGAGGCAGGGGACAGTGAGACCCACATGTGTCAACCTGCTGTCGGCTTGGTTCCAGGCATTCTCGCCGTGAGCAGAGAGAGCTCACCCAGTGGCCTCGGCTCCTTCGCTGGCCAGAGGCTCCTGATCGCTTTTCAGGCCCAGACTAGCCTGCGTGTGCGTGCGTCATTACAGGACAGCTGTGTAGACGGAGCTGCTATTGCACGCCCCATGTCCTCGTTTGCCATAATTTAGGGAAACAGATACTGCAGCAGGTCGTGGGTCGTGTGGCTGAGCTACTGTTCGGCTCTGGCACAGGGAGGGCGCTCGGCTGCTGCGGGCAGATGTGAGACACCAGCTTAGCACAAGGGGGCCGCGCTCCTGAGAAAACACGCACATCTGCGGAACCTCGCCGCTGGCTGGGGCACAGCCAGGTTCCCAGATGCGCCCAATGCTTCGTTTCCGCTATATTTTACCAGTTTCACGGCACAGTGACAAATGAAGAAAGTATTAAACAGATTTTGCATAGCATCTCGTGGAAGTGGCTCACAAATGGCACTGGTGGGAATGAGCCTTGCGGACGTTAACAGTCAGGAGCGACATCTGTCTAATTCATCTCGGGACACACTGGGCTCTCTGTTACTGCGCATGCAGCACCCTGCAAAATCCCATTATTCCAAGTCAGGGTTGAAAAAAAGCCCAAGATTTTCTTTAAAAATGTTCTCTCTTCTTAGTGATTTTCCTTCTCTTTTCATATGCACACGGACATATGATTGATAATTATAAAAAGGAATAGAAAAATATCTCTGACAAAGCAGAGATAAATCCATGAGTCTGGTTTCTCCTGATGTATGTATTTATCACTAATTTCTAGGTCCTGAAATCCAGGAGGCTTTTAAAGTTCCTCTATCAACACTGCTGAAACAGAATGTGAAGATCTCCACAGTGCAGAATAGAGACACCACCGCGATGGAGAATTGTTTCATTCTGATTATCAGCACACGTGCACACACACACACACACACACACACACACACACTTGCTCTATGCCCCTCTCCAAAGTGACCGTGTCTTGCCAGTGCTGCCCCAGCTTCTGCCACCCCAAACCCCAGCACTTCTGGGCCCTAAACTTCTTTTCTCCTCCACATCTTCCTCACAAAGTCCTCTGTCACCAGCCTCCACTCTTGCCAGGGGACACCGGAATGAAGCCATGAGATCCCACCTAGGACAGCAGGCGCTGAGACACCGGGGGCCGGGCCTGGGCACTGCCAGATACGGAGCTGCCGGGGAAGAAGTGGGGCCCGCTGACGGCTCCTGGTGAAGGCTGTCCGCTCCTCCCTGTCTGCTGGGGTGCTTCTGCTTGTGCAGTGAGTCTGTGCGTGAAGGGAAAAGGCCTCTGTTGGGAGCTGTGGAACTGCGGAATTTGTTAAAACATTGTGACATCTCTATGTGACTGCTGTCCTTCCAGGGAGACGGCATCACCGCATATTCAGAACCCCTCAGGGCCAGCTGGGCTGCTTTCCCCAGCCGGACGGCAGCTCCAGCTGGCTCCTGTCACACTGGCAGGTTCCACAGACAGGGAAAGGCTTTGAGAGCAAGGGCTGCTCTTCACTCACCCCTGCGGCTCCAGGGACCTGCAGGTGTCCCCAGTGCTGCTGGGCACACGGGGAGGAAAGTCTACCTGCCGTGCTCAACGTAGACCCTGCCACGGCCTGGTAGCACTTGAGGAATTAGGGCCCCAGAAGTTAAAGTTGGTGGTGCTCGTACTTTTACACATCCCACCTGAGTGCTGTTCATGGGTGTGAGCTGGGATGTTAATGACAAAATATCAAATTCCAAGGAGGATGTTGTCTTTTAATTCTATGCCTCACTAACACCTAAAACTGAATAGATGCTCAGTTAACATTTGCACAGTGAATAAATGGGTGAACATGAATGAGGGGATGTGTCAAACAAGGAGGGCGCCGCCTTTGGCCTTTCCCACAGACCAGAGACGCCCAGACCTCTCCCCCGTGGGGTGTGGAGCTCGGAGCCGAGCAGTCTGTCAGCATCACAATAAAGGCCAGGAGAAGTGTTTTCCTGTCCTCAAAAGGAAAAGCGTCTCTCCCATGATGCCATAGGAGTAGAGGGTGAAGCCCACGTCACATGGTGCAGACTAAAGTGCTGCTTGTGATGCTCAGGCCTTTGCCCTGTGTGTTAGTGACATCTCGGAGGACTGGTGACAGACAAGACGCCACAGATGTGGGACGACAGGGCCGCACCGAGCTTTTCTGCACTCTCCAGAGCTGACCTGAGGCTGTAAAAACAGCCAAAAGCAAGTATTCTGCTGCTAAAAAAAGAAAGCTGAGTGCCCCAGAATCCTTATGGTGTCTTCCCGGGTAGATCCCTGCACTGGCCCAGTTCTCCTTGCAGAGAGCTTTGCTCTGTTCTGGGCCGGGGAGGAGGCTAAACCACAAAGGAGCAGACAAAATGTACTGCCCGGTGAACCCCAAGATGCCTGAGTTCCCTTCATCCGGGGCCACGGACCTCACAGTGCACAGGGCTCTGTGACTCATGTGCAGCACAGTGGACTCTGCCCATCCCCACTGGGAGGGCCAGGGGGATCCTGAGGCTGGACAGGGGCCCATGATTCCCACTCCAGGCCCGGGGTCCCCAGAACCCAGTGTGTGGGACACCACCACACAGAAGAGCAACCTCATACCCAGGAGACACCCAAAGGAACTCAGAAGATGAAAATTTGTTTAAAAATAATTTGATCCAAAATGCAAAAAGAGCAAAACTGCAATGGATTAATGTTTAATTAACTGCCTCCAAGATGTAATACCCTGGGAACTTCAGGTGGGGTTCAGTGAAGACCATGAGGTGCAGGAATAAGACAAGGACGGCCACAGTCACCACACTGGTTCAGTACAGTTCTCAAAATATTAGCCAGAGCAGTCAGGCAAGAGAAAGAAAGAAAAGCTACGTGTATAGGAAAGAAAGAAGTCAGGCTGTCCTTGTTTCAGAGGACATGGTCCTTCACACAGGAGACTCCCCTAAATCCACCAGAAGATTCTAGAATGAAACAAATTCAATAAGGTAACAAGATACAAAATCAATGCCCCAAACCAACAGTGGTCCTGTACACTAAAAATGAACCCAGGAAAATAATTCCATTCGTGACAGTGTAAAAAAATTAAGTATCTATGAAATAACTTTACCAAGGAGTGGAAGCCCTCTATGAGGAAATCTATAATTCTCTGAAAAAATAAACACTAACGAGGAAATGAGGAGACGGAAAGACATCCTAGGTGGCAGAATGGCCGTGTGATCAGAGCGACATCTGGATGCGCAGGGAAGCAGGAGCCTTTCACATTGCTGTGGGAAGAAGGGGCCGCGACCGGGATCGGGGAGCCCCTGTCAGTCCCTGAAACGAACGCCAGTGTGCTGTGTGGCAAACATCACATGCTAAATGCATCAAAGCCCAGGAGTGAGACCCACTGCCTCTGGCAGGTGACTCCAGGCTGCCTCCTGCATGCGGGCGCTGAGGCGGCCCAGGGAGGGGTGCATTGGGTAGCGGTTGGGTGCCGACATTGTCCTCTAGGCAGGACGACTGTCGGCACTGCTGGCGCTTCGGCCTGATGGCAGCTCGTGGCCAAGTCTGAGCGAGGACTGGGCCTGAGATGTAGAGGACTAAGGGTGCCGGCCAGAAGGGGCCAAGCTCAGATGCCAGCAGCCAGGCCCTGAGTGGCCTCGGCCCCCAGCTTCCAGGTCGCGGCCAGCAGAGGCCGCTCTGACCTGGTCACACTTGGTGTTCAGTCACGTCCCCTCCCCAACACCCCCAGCTATTGCTCAAGGATCTCCGTGTAGCCCTGAGTCCCAAGGCAAAAAGAGACTGTGCTGGAACTCTCTCTCCCTTCCCCCCCACGCCCCCACTTCCTTCTCAGAGGACGGGGGAGAATGCAGGGTACACGGCCCAGTATGGACGCTGGGGGTGCAGGCCTGTCAGCACCCACTGACTTTGTACGGTGACCAGGCTCAGCCTTTCCACCTGCGTAGATGCCATGACCATGTGGAAGTGCCTACACGCGCGAGTGTGTGTGTGTGTGCATGTGTGTGTGTGTGTGTGTGATGCCTGTGTGTGTGTGTGTGTGTGTGTTTTGTGCTGAGGACATGTGTCTTCCTTTTAAGCTGTGGCTGTACCTTCCACCAGGCCTGCCTTTATTCCTGGAGAGGAAAGGAAGACCCTGGAGTTCTGGGACAAAAGCCAGGTGGAGATGTCGAGCAGGGTGGGGAAGGCAGCCTCCGCCCGCCGCCTCCTGGGGGAAGAAGCAAGGAGGACAGGTAAAGGCCTGGCAGGCTGCAATCAGACAGCAGTGCAGTCACGAACAGCCTGCAGGGCGACTCAGCAGGAAAAGGAAGTGGAAGAGGAAATAGAAACCTTCCCTGGCCCTGAGCTCCAAGTCTCCAGATGCTTCCAGCTTGGGCGTGGGGCTCGGAGGAGGCCTGGACACCCCGAATCTGGCCGCACACTGCAGGGATGTGGGAGAGGGAGGAAGCAGCTAGAAAGGGAGCGGGGTGGAGGCATGGCTCTCAGGCCACAGCTGACGCCGGGGCTGTGGGTCCCGCTGCCGGCACCCGGGCAGGGCGGGGCCGTGACCACCCGGCTAAAGATGTATCCCTTCCTCCTGCGCGTGGGGCTCCTCCCCACGGCCTTCCAGCGCGGTCCGCAGGATGATTAGCATGGTCCGGCCTCTGTTGGGACATTATGGCTTAAATTATTCCTCTTCGTTTCCAGCTGACCTTGGAACACAAACATCACATCTGATTTCAATGAAACCTTAGACTCTGTTGTTCTCAGTCAACTAATGAAACAGCTGAACCTTCCCATGACTCGCGCTAATTATAATAAGGAGTAAGTACATCAAGAATAAGGCAGCCCACGGACAAGAGGCAAAGTGACGGGCGCAGGGACCGTGGAAGAGCGGCGGCCCGCTCAGGGGGTAGGAGCTGGCCACGCTGCTGTGGTCCGCAGCAGGAGAGCGGCCCCAGGCCCACTGGACGCTGCCCGCCCCAGGCGGCTCCGAGCCCGCCCGTGCCCCCTGATTAAAGCGCCGTGGAAAACGAAAGTGCTTCGCCAGAGGGGAAGCGCAGGCCTGGGCAGCTGCTGCTGCTGCTGCTTGTTTGTACTGAGGTGTAGAACAGAAACCCCAAATTTGACAGATTTCTCCATCCTAATTTAGTTTTAAAAGTTTAAGAGTTTGTGCCACCCTCAAACAATTTATCCAAACCCAGTGGGTTTGCACATCAAGTCTAATGACCCTCGGTCCCCAGGAGGGGAGGGCGTCCAGCCTGGCCACCTCCCGTCGGGGACGCAGTGCCTCACACACAGTAAATAAGAAAGCCAGGCCCGAGCCACTGCCCCGCTCGCTGCTGCACCTTCCCGTCCGCCCCCAGGACAGGACACTCCCGCACCGCGTGCCTGAGGCTCGTCTCCTGGTCTGACTCCGATTCCGACCGTGTCCCGCACAAGGGCTGGGACTGACCGATGACTGCTGTGCACCTCGGCTGCTCTGTCAGCAGCAGGACTGTGAGGGGTAAGGGGGTTG
The DNA here is from genome assembly GCA_004027295.1 of Dolichotis patagonum. Classification (NCBI taxonomy): domain Eukaryota; kingdom Metazoa; phylum Chordata; class Mammalia; order Rodentia; family Caviidae; genus Dolichotis; species Dolichotis patagonum. Next base: position 40,889 of record PVJX010007191.1, on the reverse strand, counting down.
ATGGGGGCGGCAACCCCTGAGCACCTGAGCGCCTGCTCACAGCTAAGCGTGTCCCTGTTTCCTGTCTCACAGCGTCCTGGGTTCCCGGGCAGCCAGCAGGGCGAAGCAGGTCACCAAGCACCAAGGGCTGGCCCAGTGAGCGGGCTCCCCGCTGGGTGCCCCCTGGATTCTCTCGGGAGGGTCTCCAGACAGAGCCCCGTGGGCAGAAAGCCTGCAGAGTCCACCCCTTCGAGCCCTGACCCGGTGCGGGGAGAGGCCGGGTCTCCCCAGGAACCCCATCAGCCACAGCACGCTGTCTGGGACACCCAGGTTGACAGCCGTGTGGCTCCACCTCCAAAACACGTTTTCCTGTCCGCGTGAGTACTTGGAGCACATGGACATCGTCCCTCACTGAGTTTAGTTTTCTGAATGAAAGGAGCCCCTTTGCTGTGTGCACAGCCAGGGCTGGGGAGAGGAGCGCCTTCGGCCACCCCGCTCTCTGCCAAAGCCGTCACTGATTGGAAGAATCTGGTTTCTCCCCGACTTCTAACCACATTTTAAAAACATGTACAAAGTGTTTCCCGGTTTCTGTTCTAAGTGATGTCATTCCCCGGGAAGCTAAGTATTCAAAGAGAAATCATGATAAAAAAATGTACTTTTAGGCCACAAAGCACAGCATAAAACTGAGGCTATTCCGTTGTTTCTAGAAAAAATGATTGCTTGTATACTGAACGCTTGATGTTAAGCTCTAGGGTTGGGTAAGGAAATGTGGATGAGTCTGTGGAGTGATATCCAACAGAGACAAACACGGGGCACTTCGAAGGACAGCAATAGTGACCTTGAGAAACAGTGACCAAGATTTGGAAGCCCGGGGGGAGACTTTGAGGTGACAGTGTGTGGGATGCCAGAGGTGCACCCCTGGCCTCACAAGGAGACACGTTGTGCCCCCCATCAGGGTCTCCATGACTTGTGCCACTGCTGTCTGTGTAGAACCAGCAAGTGAAGAAACCAGTCCCCGAATGGCAGGGGACAGGTCACATCCTTCACCCGTCATGCAAGCTCTGAGGGTCCAAGGGCCTCCTGGTGGGGCTTTCACTTCCGGTTTCTTTCTCTCTCTCTTTCTCTCTCTCTCTCTCTCTCTCTTTCTTTCTTTCTCCTTCCTTCCTTCCTTCCTTCTTTCCTTCCTTCCTTCCTTCTTTCCTTCCTTCCTTCCTCCCTTCCTTCTTCTCTCACTGTTACGAAAATAAATCACTGAATTGCCCCCCTGGAAAGCAGTCTGCCATTCAACCACAGAGGAAATTAAAAACAAGCAGCCCCTGGGTGGTGGACGTGTGCGTCTCTGTTCTCGTCCACTCTCTGTGTCTCTCACTTTCCCACTCAGTGTGCTGTACTGCACAACCATGTCGCTGGCAGGGATTGCTCTGCTGACTTCTGCTCTTCCTGGACACCTCCTGACCTGGACTTCCTGGGGCAGCCTTTGGCTTCTCTCCAGCTGCCCAAACCACTCCCTGCACCCCTGGGTGCTAGTGAGCTAGGGCTGAGCCAGCTATGTGAGGCTGAGGCAGTCCAGCTCCTACCTGGCCAGCTCTACCCAGGAATCCTTGTTTCCTCTGCTTCTCTTGCCAAACTCCAAGATAGGCCCAAGGGCAGTGCTGGCTTCGGCTTTTGTCTTCCTCTTCCAGGCACTTGTTGTCCCCAGGTATAACAAATTCAGCGCAGTGCGGCCCCTCCCACTGCCAACCCAGCTGGGGGGCTCTTCTGCGGGTCGGGATGGAGTTCACACTTGACCCACACACAAGACCACATGTCGGGGAGGCTGGGAGGTGGCCCTGACCCAGCCCCAATGGAGGGACCCACAGGGCAGCCCAGGGTACACCCCTCCCTTCAGACTCCAATCCCCTCCAAAACTTGCTTTCAGCTCCTGGGTCCCAGGAGACCAGGTTAAGGAGCGCACCGCCTACCACCTGCTGGGCAAAAGCAGGGACTCTGCTCTGCAGTGGGAGCCTCACTCCTGCCCCAAGGGCTGGGTCCTGGCTGCTTCAGGGCCGCGGCAATGGGGCTGCCATGCCTGGTCCCGGGCCACTGTGGGCCTGCACTGCCTGTGTGAGCATCAAGACACTCTGAGGTGTCCCCTCACATCCCAGGCCTGGACCAGGGCCCCTCAGGACTCCCTGCAACCCAGCGAGCCTCTCAGCTGTGCTCATAAGTGTGGCTTTGTTCTGCAAGCGTGCACCACACCGATGTCCACAGCAGTGTCCTACAGCAGTGACCCATCCACACTGGTTTCACAGCAGCACAGCTCATGGCAGCCAGACCTTGGAAGCAGCCTGATGTCCATCAACAGCGGAGAGGATAAAGAAGAGGCGGCATTTACACTGTGGAGTACTACTCTGCCATAAAGAAGGACATACTTGAGGCATTTGTAGGAACATGGACGCACCTGAAGACCATAATGTTAAGTGAAATAAATCAGGCACACAAGCCTTAATATTGTATGGATTCTCTGATATGAGAAACACAATCACTGGCTTAAAGACCAAAATAAAAGGTGATGGGCATGCACACGGGCTGCCATCAGGACTCTGCCACCAGTAGCTGGTGCGAGCCAGGAGAACCAGGCCCTGGAGAAGCTGTGAGTGTCTAGAGAAGCCCAACACACACCCCACTGCCTCCTGGGGAACCTGGGTTAGGAGAAACCCAGATGCCTGACCCCTCTCCTAAACTGTGGATGGGGAGTCCACAGCGGAAACCGCCTGGGAGCCCACAGCCTGCTCATACAGAAACCAAGCAAAATAGCAAGATGAAGGAACAAAAGGCCGTCTCTGGCCTCCAGCCAAACAGAACAAGTCCAGGAGACATGGACATGGAAGAAAGTGGCAGTTGCACACCTGAAATTTCTGGGACAATGGCAGCTGAATAAAGAGACTACTTCATAAGGCTGTAACAGAACTCAGATCAGAAATAAAGTCTTGGCTAAAAGAAATGACAAACATAATAAAAGGGTTGCTGAGTGTATCTGAAGAAGACATAGACTTAAGAAAAAGAGGAGAATAGCAGAATGAGGGAAACCTTGAATGAACCATATAGAGAAGAACTGGAATGCATGAAACTGACTCAGAGATATCCAGGAAATTAAAAGCGCCATGGAAAGCTGCAAAACTGTTTGAAAGAAACTGAAGATAGACTTGCAGATGTTAAAGACAGAATGTCAGCTAGTGATCACAAAAGGAAAGATCTCTTAAAAATAATAAGGAACCAGGAAATAACAATTCAATGGCTACAAGATGACTCTAAGAAAAATAATTTAAGAATGATAGGTGTCAGCAAAAAAGCCAGAGTCATCATAAATGACAAAGAGACTATTTACAGAAGTAACAGTAGACAATGATCCAAGCATGAGAAAAGGACATGACATACAGATAAGTGAGGCATATAGAACTCCAACTAACCATAACCAAAATGAATCTACACCCAGACCTATAGTAGTCAAAATCCCAGAAATTCAGCACAAGAACAGAATATTAAAGGCTTTTAGAGAAAAGAAACAGATCACCTACAAAGGAAAACCCATAAGAATCATGACAAACTTCTCAACACAAACCATCAAGTCAAGAAGAGCTTGGAGTGAAGTATTTCAAGTCCTGAAGGAAAATAACTTCCAACCCAGATTGATGTACCCTGTGAAACTGTCTTTCTAAATTAATGGAGAAATAATATACTTCCATGACAAAGAACAACTGAAGGAATTCATGTCCACCAAACTAACCCTAAAAAGAACACTGAAGGACATTCTACAGAGAGATAAAGATGACTCAGTCCCAGGAAAGTAGCAGAATGGGACCACTGAGAGGGGTAGACAGTTGAATGGAGAGGAAAAGTAGACAGCTAACTGCAGGAAAAAAAGCATGGCAGAGACAAGCCAGTGCATGTTGACCATAACCATTAATGTACATGGCCTCAATTCACCAATAAAAAGAAATGCAGGCAGAGTGATCAAGAAACAAGATCCATCAATATGTGGTATGCAAGAAACTCAAAAGGAAATTCATAGACAAAGTCAAAGGAGAGAAAACAATGCTCCATGCAACAGAGAACCGGAAAAAAGCAGGAGTAGCTTCCCCATCAGCCACAGAATGGACAAGAAAGATACGGCATTCTTATACAATGGAAAGCTACTCAGCTATATAGAAGGATAATCACGAGGCTCTTGCAGATAAGCAGATGCAACTCGTGATCATGCTCTTCAGTGAAATGGTTCAGACTCACATAGGTGAACATCGTGTTGTCTCCCAAGTATAAAAACCTGAAGGAGTTAGTGGGATCCAAAATGTTCAGTAGATATTGTGAAAGTAAAAGGGAGGAAACGTCTAAAAAGGTAAAGTGGTAGCTATTGTTAATTCCCTATTATTTTGTTTTAAAGTCCTGTATTGTTTTCATTGTCTTGTTTTGAGTAGTCTCATTCTGTTCAGTTTTATTTGATTTTATTAGGTCTGAAGGTATAGGCAGCTATTTTGAAAATAACAAGAGTCATTATGGTAGCCATTGTTGATTTCCTGTTATCTTGTTTTGAAGTTCTGTATCACTTTCACGATTTTTTTTATTGGCTTTATTCTGTTTTATTTTGTTTGGTCTTATTCTCTTAAAAACAATAATTTAAAAAAGCTAGGTGATAGGAAACAGGGAGATGGACCTTTTGCAAAAGGGCGTGGGACCTAGAGATGGAGGGGGATGCTGGAAATGGAGATGAGGAAGGGATTCAGGTGTGCACTGTCCCTACGCCCTCTCCACGTGAGGAGTGGGATCGCTGTGCGCTGCAAACATGGATTGACAAAACAAAAAGAATCCATAGTTTCATCACTGTCCCAATGATGCTCCCAGCCCAGAAAGACTAGAAGATGTACCATGCTGAGCTATCTTTCTCGATCTGTGACCGCAATAGGGTCGAGGCTTCCGGCCCACAGACAAAGCACAGGTCATGCTGATGCTGTGTCCCCGCCTCGGGGACAGCTCTCAGTGCCCCCTTCTCTGTGACCACAGATGAGCGTGCACCCCACTTCCCCTGCCTGGACCCATCCTACCCTCACGCGTCATTCCCAAGGCCTTGATTTCGTACCATTTGAATGCGACCATCACAGTAAAATATTTGTTCTTGCATATACTGACCAGAAAAGCTGAAAACCGATATAGCAGTTATACCTCTAACAACAGGCACACATTTACACGGTGTATATCGCCCCTTTCATGATTCCCGTGACCTTTCTTAGCTTTTACCTCTAGTTCTTGGTTCCCATTGCTCTCTATCATTTCTGTCAGTTTTTTATGTCTTTATTGCATGATCCTGAAAACGCCCAGACAATCGGCTTCTGTCCCATCTTGGCCTTGGCCCCCTAAGCCCCAGCCAAGCTTTGGGCGCCAATCTTCTACTACTAGAGCAGGAGTCTCTGGCTTTGGCCAAAGGCACTATGGGCGGAGTGAGAACCGAGGCTCGATTTTCTGCCGCATTGAGGGTTGACTGGCGTCTTGGCCACCATACCCCTTTGAACTCATGACCTCGAGCAGGGAGCTTTCCCGGGACCTGAGGGTGCCACGCCTGCCCCGATATCTTGGAGCACAATTCCATCTTCTCTCTGTCCAGCTCATCACATGTGTTTTCTGTATTCTAGGAATTCTCCAACATTTTTGACCAACATATGTTTTCCAGCATTGTTCTGGTTCCATTTAAAAAAATCCTTGCTGTCATTTCCAGAAGAACCTCGGAGGATGGAGGAGGTGGCCATCCCAGCTCACAGTACCACACAGACCGATGTCCAGCGGTGCTATTTCCAGCAAGCATTGCTAATGGAAAGAAAGGATGGGGCTGCTTCTGAGTTGTCTAAGTAGGAAGGCAGCAAATGAGAGCCTTAGATGTAAGATTTTCCTCCTGGGCATTGCATAAGAACTTCATAAATACTGGTACTCACGCTTCAGAAGCACGGCTGAGAGACCAGGGACGTGTCAGAGAGGGCTGAGAGGATATAATAAAGACGACTCGGGGCTTGGGTAATGGGGTATTTGAGGAGAAGTAAACAGAATTAGGACTATTTATCTTCGCCAAATAAAACTTAGGATTGCCCTAATATAGTAAGGTTTCGAATGGATAAAGCACTAATGTGCAGATCAAATTTTCTGTATCTCTATTAAGGCCAAAATAAGTAGAATCTGCTTCAACTGCAAATGAGCACTAGAAGGAAAAGAGCCTTAGGTGAAAAGTGCACACCAGGCTCTCTGAACTACTGACGCCAGCCCCGGGAGCCTGGGAGCCCGCAGAAACCGCCGCCCGCCTGCCCGCTGCTCAGGACGCCCTGGAGGGGTGTGGCCTTGCCATCTCTGCCTAAAGACTGGGCATGAGCACTCTGCTCCCCCAGCCCGGGGGCTCTGGCACCGTGCTCCTGCCCAGCAGGCTCCATGGGGTGCGAGGAGCTGGCTTGGAGAGGTGAGGCAGGGATGAGTGGCCTTGGGGGTTGCCTCCAGCTACTGCAAAGCTAGATGGGCTTTTCCACAGTGCCTCGCAGCCTTCCTGGGGAGCCGCCTCCTTGCCATGGTGCCTCCCCAAAGAAGTTTCCTAAGCCAAGCCGCACTTGAGGAGCAGCCTGACAAACACCCTAGCAGCTTGTGTCGTCGCCGACTCAGCTGTGTCCCAGCAGGGTCCCCCCTTAATGATGGCCGTGCCTGTGTAGAAAAGCAGAAGAGAGAAATCGTTTTTAGTGAAGAGTTCTTTTAGCCAATACAACTCTGGCTGTCCTAATGCAGTGAAACTTCAGATGATAATAATGTGCAGGTCAGGCTTTCCTTACACCCGCAGGACCAAAAGAAGTAGCAAGTGCCCTTCACTGCAGAAATAAAACTGCAGGTGAAACAACACCTGTGGAACTTTGTGCAGGCGACGGGAAGCAAATGACAGTATAGAAAACAGGTCGCCATTCTTAGGGAAGTCGGGAGGCGCTTGGTGACAAAGCTGGCCATAGCTCAGTGGCCGATTTCTCAAACTCTGGTGAGTCAGGAATCCTGGCTCTCTCTGCACCCCTGGGGGTGTCTCAGGCTCTGTGAGGTCACAGACACAGGAAGTTCCAGCATGGACCGTGACCTAGCCTGGGGGCCCAAAGCGACTACAGGGCTGCCCGTCTCCTTGCCCTGAGTGTGGGAGACAGCGCAGTCTTGAGAGGAAGGGCAGTTCCTCACTAGCCGAGCGCCCACAACTTGGCAGGAAACACATGAACCAGCTTCCTCTGGAGGCCAGAAGCTAAGGGCCACCAACACCTTCCTCCGTTCCCTCCTCCCTTCGTCCCCCTATTTGATGAGGCATTGACTCTGTGTGACACTGGCTTGGTGCTGTCAGAAAAAGAACGCGACCTACACCTTAACGGTTGCCAGAGGGCACAGAGGTTGAGATGCCAAAAAGTCACAAAAAAGGAAGTTCCTGAAATATCAGTCAAGGACCCAAGAACTTACTGATATCCCCACGGGCTTCTGCCAGAGACCAGCTCACAAGATCGAGGGTCCTTTTGGGTTCATGGGGGGGGGGGTCCCCGCTGAGGTGTGGAGCCTGGCACTGAGGAAGGAAGGTGGTACATTTGAGTCCTGCCTGAGTAACTTAGCCATACCCTGTGTTATGGTTGATCCATTGTGCCAACCTGAGAAGTTTAGGAGTTTGACCAAGCAGTTCAGCAGGGAGCCGGGGTTTTGCTTTGTAAACATCCTGAGCCTGTGGGAGAGGAGGGCGCACAGATGGTATGAGGGCTACCCCCGCCCTGGAGCTGGTAGCCTGCTTACAGTATAAGCGAGGAGAAGCGGCCTGCTCTCCTGACTTTTGCTCTGGTTGATTTCACTGGCTGCTGCCTTGAAGTGCTGCCCCTGTGCCATGCCACCCTGCCTTGGAGCCGGCTGAGTGTGAACTGAAACCTCCACTGACTATGAGATAAATGCATCTTTCCTTCCTTCATTTTGGGGGTCATATATTTTGTCCCAGCAATGAGAAAAAAGTAACCAAGACACCTGCCTCGAATAATAATGATAATAATAACAGGTAAGTGAATGAAAGAAATTAAAAGGGCCAGGAGCTAGCTCGGTGGTAGAGTCTCTCTGAGTTGGATCCCCAGTACAAGAGAAAAATAAAAACTTCTTTGAAGGAGTCCCCCTCACCATTCCCAGGACAGTTTGGCCTCCAGGCCCATCCGGCTGTTCCGCTGCCTCTGGTTCTGGGGCTGCCTGGCCCCAGCTGCCCGTCAGGGATGCATGGAATAGCCTGCCCCACCCTGTCACCACCCTGCTGCAGAGCCCCTCCCCCGGCACCAGAGGCCCCCGAATCGGAGTCCCCACCACCCTCCTAGAAGCCCTGGACTCGCCTGGGCGTGGGCGTGCACCAGAGCCACTGCCAGCTCCCCTGGCCTCAGTCTCCCGCGCAGGACCAGGCCCGAGGCTCAGCAAGAAGCGCATTTCCACAGCCCGTGCCCTTGTCCGGGAGAAACGGAGCTCAGACAGCCGAGGACGAGGGTGCTGAGCAGGTGTCACCTGGCAAGGTGTCACCGCACAGGGAGAGGCCCTGCAAGGCCGAGGGGAACCTGGCACCGGGCAGGTCCTGTCCCAAGGGACTAGAGCTCGGCTCAGCTGTCCGCGCTTCTGGATGCAGCTCCTCGCAGCGTCCCGGAGGCTGCGTTGGACAACAGCCTCAGAGCCCAGCGCTCCTGTCATCCTTGCGGCTGGGGAGGCGGAGGCAGGAGGATGTGCAGTGAGAATCCAGCCCAAGCATCTTAACAAGGCCTTGTCTCAGAACTGAAAATAAGATGGTCTGGGGACCCGGCTCGGGGACAGCGTGAGCCCGGCTCATCTCGTTGCGGTGTCCAGCGGGGTCAGGTCTCAGCCCTAGAACTTTCCTTCAGTAGATCCAGAGCGGGGTCTGAAAATTTGCCTTCCCATTTCCAGCCTCCTGCCCTCCACTGTACATTGGGCAGTTAGGAGGACCAGGAGTGGTCAGTGGGGTGGGCAGCGGTACTGTCCAGGGACCCCTATCCATTGGCCCCTGCATGCTGCACCCAGCCATGTCCTGGCCTCCCGAGGAGGGGCAGAGACAGTGCAGGCAGCCTGCCACGCGCAGCGCCACACAGGGGCTCCCTACGCTGCCGCAGTCATTTTGGAGCCTGGAACACCCAAACCCCAAAGTCCAGCTGTACTGCCCATTGCTAACAGTCGTAAGACAGCTCCACCCCGTGCCCAGGAGGCCCGGGCCAGTTACACCCCAGTCTAGGGTGAAACCCAGGTGATCCTGGTTGCAAAGCTCTCCAATGAATCTGAAATGTAGCAAAAGTCAAGAACTCTTCTGAAGAAGTGGGAGTGTGTGAGCAGGCACAGTGGACAGCAGTGCTCCTTAGGGTGCTGGCTCGGTCACTCCTCGTCCTCCTCATCCTCTGAAGCCCTGTGCTCAGTGTCCTCGCCCTCTGGCGCCAGGGTCGGTGCCACCCTTAGATGCCACGTGTGCGATCATGCAAGCGATCATACATGCCCTGCCCTCACTGGCCTCCTCCATTTACTGCGAGTCCCTCCAGGCTGTCCACACTGTTGCAAGCGGCCACTCCCCTCTTCCTCAGGGATGAGGTCTTTGTTCACTCGTCAGTGGCATTCGGGTTTGCTGGGTCACGTGGCACTGTGCTTTGTCAGGGCTGAGGTGCCCCTGGCCTGTTCTCATTATAGCAGTGGGTTCCCTTTAGTCCACATCCTCAGCAACATGGTCACCTCCTGACCTTTTTGACAGCAAGTGCGAGGTGACATCTCCCTGTGGGTGAGATTTGCATTTCCCTGATTATTAGTGATACCGAGCACCTTTTTAGGCATCTGCTGGCCATTTGCAGTCTCCTTTGGAGAAAGATCTATTTGAGTCCTTAGCAGTTTTTAATTGGGTTATTATTATTGTATTATTATTATGGTGCTATTGAGTGGTAGAAGTTCCTTATGCATTTTGGGTAGTGACCTTTACCAGATGTGTGGTTTAAGGTCCCTTGATCCCATTTCTTAGGTGCCTTAGTTTTACTGTTTCCTTTGCTGAGCATATTTTTAGTTTAGTTTAGGAACACAGGTGGGCTATTTGAAAGGAAGGGTGTACCAAGGATCCAGGAGAATTTATGAACTGAATTTCTAAATAACAAGACACTGAATACTGAAAACCAATATTAGAAGCACAGGGAAGGCTGCCGAGCAGAGCCAGCAGTGGGCCTTGATTTCTATGTGTTTTTGCTTTTTTTTTTTTTTAATCTTGTTTAAAGAGCAAAAAAAGCAATACAGAAAAAAGGGTAGAAACAATACAGAACCTCAAAAAAAAAAAAAAAGAGATCACTAGTTGACAAACCACATACTGTCCTCCCAGAAATAGCTGTTCATGTTACAAAATTAAGGCATACAAAGTGAACACACAGTGAGGCTGCAAACAGTTCTGTTCAACGATCCAACAAAAACCTGGTCATACGGTTATCAATCCCACACACTTAAACATACATGCAGTTATATCCTTTAGAGCATTTTCTTTTCCTCTTTTTGCTTTTTAAGTACATTATCTGTTTAGTTATATATTATGTTTCAGCTTTCTCAGTACCTTATTGATCTGTTGTGTTTTTGTTATTTCCTTTTTAATCATCTTATATAATTCTGTTGTTTTGTTTTTGAGTTTCTCATCATTCATGTCACATGGATCAGCTTTGGTGGAGTTGGGAGTTTTTGGAGTCATTTTGTTACCTTATTTTCTCATGTTCTCTTGTTTTATTTTTATTTAATTTTTATTAACTTGGAAGTAGTAATATACAACAAAACAGGATGGAATAAAGCCAATTGAGACAGTGTGGTGAAATTGGCACAGAACATCACAGCAGGTCACCAGGACAACAGTAATAGGCAACATTGTATATCTCGTTGTCTTCACAATAGTTGTTCGTCTACTAGGTACAGCAAAATCAAAAGAGATACACAACATTATAGAACACATCAACACAGAGTATTGAATAGAGCAACACCGTTAATCAGGACAAAGCAAAACGGCGATAAAAATATCTGCCTTCAGAGAGTAGAAGGAAACTCCCCCCACTTGCTGTACCAAATATGGTCACCTCCTAAGAATACCCAGATCCCTGGATCCAGATTGTTAATGCGGGGGGGGGGGGATGTGCTGTGTTTGATTCTAGGCAACAGGCTGGTTGCTGGTTGGCTCAGCACCCTAAGTTCCAACATGGCACGGATTTCAGGAAACACTCTTGCTTCTTATTTCCCTGCCCTGGGGTGGCAGCAGCTTGCCAGACCATAGTCACTTACCAGGGCGGCAGGCTAGTTGCTGGTTGGCTCAGCACCCTAAGTTCCAACATGGCACCATGTTT